>CAUYPK010007094.1:0-10768 GCA_963574355.1 Loris lydekkerianus | reverse complement strand
CCTCCCTCCCCTCCCTTTCCCCCTTCCCCCTATTCTTAGGTTGTAACTGGGTTATAGCTTTCATGTGAAAGCCCTAAATTAGTTTCATAGTAGGGCTGAGTACATTGGATACTTTTTCTTCCATTCTTGAGATACTTTACTGAGAAGAATATGTTCCAGCTCCATCCATGTAAACATAAAAGAGGTAAAGTCTCCATCTTTCTTTAAGGCTGCATAATATTCCATGGTGTATTAATATATATACCACAATTTATTAATCCATTCGTGGATCGACGGGCACTTGGGCTTTTTCCATGACTTAGCGATTATGAATAGGGCTGCAATAAACATTCTGATACAAATATCTTTGTTATGATATGATTTTTGGTCTTCTGGGTATATGCCCAGTAGAGGAATTATAGGATTGAATGGCAGGTCTATTTTTAGATCTTTAAGTGTTCTCCATATATCTTTCCAAAAGGAATGTAATAATTTGCATTCCCACCAGCCACAGGATTCTATTGCAACATTTCCAAAACTCTGCAGAGATTTTCTATGACAAAGAAAGCACTGTGGAGCAGTGTGGACAATTTACAAGTTATTCAGTGAAGTGAAACTGGAAGTGGGAGATAAAACAGGAGGCAGTTGCAATAATCCAAGTATTAATAATTTTTATCTTAGGGATTCCAGAATCTAATACAAATACTGGCACTTATTATGAAAACAATCTCTATTTACCAATTTGAATTGAGCCCAAACAGCCAGAGGATCAGAAAGGTTTAGTTACTTTCCAAAATTTACTTAGCTATTTGGCAGTGGATCTGGGATAAGCATCTTGTCCCATGATCCATCTTTTGCCTTCAACAAATCAACAGAATCAAGGGGGAAAAAATGGAATACATACTATTTGCAATATGAAAAATTTTTATATGTGTTCAGAAATGTACTTCAAAAACATACACAGGTATAAAGATATGGATAATTATACTTTATAATTTATTGTCTTTTTATTTCTTACAGTGTTCCTATTTTCTGAGCTCATGACCTCAAAATATTCAAGCTCCTACTTTGCCAGGGATCTCTGATGTCACTTTGCTCACTGCCTATCCCTCTCATTCCTAAGTTTATTTCCTATTGTCTAAGGGAAAGGAGTAAAATAGATAAAGAAATATGAGCTAAGGGGAAAGAATACTATTACAGTCGATACCTATTGAGACATGCTATTAGAAAGTTGATGTAAAAAAATACATATATTATTTTCTTATTAAAAATACTAAGAGGTAGTTCTTTGTTATTATGCCATGGCAATATTAATATTTTCTTTTCTTTTCTTTCCCCATTAACTGTTTCACCCTGAGAGACAGTGTTTTCCCATGAGATCAGAGATTGACATTTCTGTGGACTTAATCTATATGTCTAAGGACACTTCAAATGTTAAGTAAATTCTTTTGCTAATGCCGTGATCACTAAATTGTAAATGCTAGAAGCTTTAGGATCTTACAACTTTGGGCCCTTAATTTTGAATAAAGATTCTTCCACAGCTGTGAAATATCAGATGCTGCACACACAAGGAGGCTATAAAAATATACAGTATGAGATTTATCAGAACAGGTTTTGTGAAGATTTGGCTTGTGAACTGAAGCAGAATTGATCTAAATATATTATAACACGGAAGATGTACTTACGTAGTGTTTTTGTTTAAATTGAAATATAATAAACATTAGTCCAATTTCCTTATTTTCAGAGAAAAATCTAAGACATCTATTTGGAAAGGAAATTTTTCAATTTACCTAAAAATCATGTAAGCATATAATTTAGAAATTTTGGTCTTCAGGAAACCGCAGTGTTGTCTCTGATAGATTACCTTAAATGGATTTTGTATTTTCTCATCTATTGACTGATTTGGAAGTGACAAAACAAAATTAAAACAAAGGGAATCAAAGTACTTGTTATAACTGAGCATCAGACACAGGGGCCTAGGGTACCCCTGCCTAACAGTGAATGTTATTTTGCAGTTAACAACTGGGTCGTTCTATTTATAGAAAGACATCACAAGTTTAAACACAGAGGAGAATGGCTCACAAATCCAATAAAATTTGGAATGCATGACTACCGGCAATATCAGGGGATTTTTCACCCAATATATTTGCCAACAAATCAATAACATGAGTAAAGCCTTCTGCATTGTGGGCAATCAAATGTTCACTATCAGGTACGACTGCCTAAATTAATATAATCCCAGAAGTGCTCTGTATGTTTCAAAGCTAATACCACGGAGGTTTAAAATTCACATGTGATAAGCTGGAGGATATTTCTTAATAATAGTTTAAATGAAAGGAAATTATATGAAGATTTTGAATTAAATGCTCCCACACCAAGTGGGCTCAGTTTAAATCGCTCTCCTATCCAGCCGACATGTTTCCCATAACCTGTATTTCTTTGCCCTGCAAAGAAAGTAGCAAGTATTTAAAAAATATATTGTAAAATTCAGGAGTGCTTCTTAAAACGAATTGTTATAAGACTTGTGTTATATATCATGCATTACTGAAATAGGTTTCATCTCTCACATTTTCAGAGTTGGATCAAAAATCACTGCTTATCAGAAGCCTGCCTAGACTCTCTGAGGAAAATTAATGCCTTCTTCCTTTGTTTCTACTCTGTTTTAGCATCATCACACTACTTTATAAACACTCATAAGAACCTGACACATATTTTACTTAGTGAATGTGAATGCCATGTCAGGTAGGCAACAGAGCATAGGAACAACATCTGCCATGTAGCTTAATTGTGGTACTGGGTCTTTATTAAATATGCTTTTACTCTGAAGGGCAAGGTTTAACATGGAAGATGGCCATGCAGAGAAAAGCCATGTTATGATTGCGTCTAATCTGACACATTCACAGTATGTCAATGTGCTAATATTGTGCTCTGCTCTCTAAGAAGATTACCAATACTGCTATCTGAAACTTTTTGAATCGCTATTATCTACCAGGCACTGTACCCTTAAGAATACAACTGAGTAAAAAAAGACGCCCTACTCTCAAAAAATCTTTAAACTTATTAAAAATGTATTCAATATGTATCATTTATTTCTTGTTTCTGTTGAGTAACTGATACCAAAATTTCAGCCCTTTTCCATGAGGCTACATCAGAATAATGAAGACAAGTGGTTTGAGGAAAAGGAAAGTTTGTTAATTGGCTGGTGAATGAGGAGGATGCATACTCCCATCTTAAAATGCCATCATCCTGTGTATAAACAGAAATACAGAATTTTTTTTTTCTTTTGCAGTTTTTGCCTGGGGCTGGGTTTGAATCTGCCACCTCCTGCATATGGGGCCGGAGCCCTATTCCTTTGAGCCACAGGCGCTACCTGGAAACACAGAGATTTTAAAGGGAGAGTTTTCAGCTTCAGGCTGTTGCTGTTTAACTATCATTGATGGTTCTGATTCATCCCATCTCCAGTAAAGACAATCTTGTGGCTTCTGTCCAGGCAATTTATTGAGCTGTTTTCTGTGATACAAAGAATAAGGGACACTCCCTGCCTATCTGATTATTGGCCACAGATATGGATGCAGGTTTTAGTTCTCAAAAAGAGTAGGAAGTTTTTTAAGAAATAGGAAACATTTTTACCTTTTTTCAGGCCATTCCCTGCTGTCATCTTTTCCCACCCATATCACTGCAGAAGAGGCAACGTAGTCATCATGCTACTTGCCCCTGAATAAGAGTGATGTTGTAGATGGAAGGTTTGTACTTGTTCATGCTATTGTAAAAAAATAAAGACTTCAAAAAGTACCAGGTAGAAAAAAGTCATAAGCAACAACTACAACTATGAGGGTTTTCAAGGAAAAATGGAGGAGGCTTACTGTCACCTTGCACACTCTGTGCAAGACAGAGCTGGATTAAAAAGAAACATAAGACCTCTGAATGAACTATTAGTACCCTGTAGATACCCAAGGAACCAGCTTCTGCAAATTCAGAAATCATACACAGAAATACTTGCACCAAACAAGGTTTAGGATAGCAAGCCCAGCAGTCAGGTAGATCAGCAAAAGAGGTGATTGGTGGGGAAATCCTTACTAGAAGTTGTCTCTTCATCCTACGCACACAACAAATAACCATCAGCATTTTCAGTTTTATTTCTTCCTAAACAGATACTTTAGATCATTCAAAGGCTGGCTCATCTCTTGGGGATTGGGTCCTCTTCTTCCATGGGGATGTCTCTTTACTCTGGCATGATAGAACCAAGGCTTTTACTCATGACAATTTCAATGAGGTGGAGTCATTAGAGGCACTTCGTAAGGTTGCTTCCACTTCTCTGCCTCTACCAGGGGTGGGGACCTGAAAGAGGCAAAATCATGCACATGGTTAGTGCTTGATCTATACCTTTGACACATTGCTTTATGTTTTATTTATGGCTATATTACCATACTTTCCTCAGCTTGCTAGGGAGGGGTTCTCATAAATTATTTCTTAGGGGGTTAAGCCTGCTTGTAGTGGCTTCCCTTATTTGGAGGAGGGCAAATAGGAATACCTTTCCCATTTTAGATAAGTGTCCTGCATCAATTACAGGATGCATGCAATTTCCATTCTAGGTAAAGGCCTTTGCTTACTTTCTGGGTTACCTCTGATATAAAGAGGGACTGTTATCAGTCTTTATGGAGGAAAGGAGCTGATGAATACACGTATCTTGATGGCCTGTGGGATCATTGAGTTTAGAGTCCATATAAATGTTTATCTTTTTTCTCTGGATAAGTTCCTGTCAGGGAAAGATCCCAACCTGGCTTTGGCATTGGATGATCTGATTAATCCATGCTTCTAGAGCAGACAGCCTCCAGAGCCTCTAAACAGTCATGCTGCAGAGGCCATTCTCTTCAACTGGTATCAGAGTAGCAGGATTGAGGATACACACAGTCTTTAATAACAACTCACCAGTGGCTGCTACTCCTCAGAGGCATGGAGACCATCCTCTCACCATGCTGTTCAGCGGCTTGATGAGTAGGCCACGTGCTGTTGGCTCTCTCCCTGCACCTGCCTTAAGATTCAAGGTTCATGCCTTCTTTTTCATGACAATTTAATTTGAATTCTTTCTGCAAGGAAGGCAAACCCAACGTGGGAGCAGTTATAGGTTCTCCTTTAGTTTTTCAAAGGCATTCTGACCATTTGTGGTCCAGATAAGGACCCCCATGTCCATCTCTTTAAAGGCCCCATACAAAGGCTTTGCTATTAGTCCAAAGTTTGAGTGACAAAATCCTGCCCTTCTTAGGAGTCCACCCACTTGCCATGTTCTTCCTTGCTAATTTTGAATCACAGGTAAGTAAACTGCTATCTGTCCGATGGCAGGTTCCAGAAATCCCCTGCCTTCTCCACCAAA
This sequence comes from Loris lydekkerianus, assembly GCA_963574355.1. Taxonomy (NCBI): domain Eukaryota; kingdom Metazoa; phylum Chordata; class Mammalia; order Primates; family Lorisidae; genus Loris; species Loris lydekkerianus. The sequence goes on along the minus strand of CAUYPK010007094.1, from coordinate 5,418 downwards.
CAGGGCAGGAGAGGCTTTTTAACCCCCTGGGGCAGCACAGTCCAGCAGTGCCATGAGGCCGCTCTAGTCCCAGGATCCTGACATTCAGATGCAACTGAAAATAATTCATTGTTGCTTGTATAGCATCGTTATTGGCAGGCAGATCTCGCATGAATCTATTCTGTGTGCCTTGGTATTTATTGCCCTTTGAAACTTTGTGTTGATGTTTCATTCAGGTCTATGTCTTTTCATTCAGGTCTAAACAAATGTCATCTCCTCAGAGAAGCATTTTATGATTAATCTAGCTAGATTGGCTCTCCCTCTTTCCCCTCTCCTATACCCCATTCTCTTTAATATTATTTCATTTCTACCCTCCAAAAAGTAGCATCTAATTTTATTTAATTTTTATTACTTTTAAAATTTAAGAAAAATTGAATTTTCTTATTTTTTTCTCCTTTCATTATGATATATGGTTGCTCTCCTCGTATACCACGTATAAATGAATATCTGGTAAAAACTCAATGCTTAAAACAAGGCTTTTTCAGTGAATAACTGAATCTGCTACTTTCAGTTCTGCTCCATGCAAGATGAATTCCAATGCCCTTTGGATGGCATTTAAGGAAATTAGAGATATTTTGTGCCCAAATATATTTCTTTGCATACTTTTGAGATAGGTGCCATGAGTCTCACAGATAGAAATAAAACTGCACAGCTGTCTTCTATGTGGGTGTATGTGTGTGGGAGGGAATTTATATCAGTGGAGAATGTAGCCAGGTCTGTCCTCCCCAGTCTGGAAAAGATTAATTGAGAGTGTGACAACTTTAAGGTCTGAAAAGAAACATTTACTGTCTATTTTCTCTGAGGGGTACTACATTTAAGGTTTCATTGACATTAAAGACCATCATTGCTGGCTATCCAAGCCTCTTCCTCCCTCCTGCCAAAAATCTGTTTTTCTGTTTTAAAGCCCTCATTCTTTAAAAATTCTGTACCTCTTTAAAGAGTGAGTCATTTTGTGAGGGTTCCTGTAGGTGCACATTAAAATGAGTTTGTACGTTTTTTCTTTTATTAATCTGCTTTATTGTGAGTTGATTTTTCAGCAGACCTTCAGCAGCAAAGGGAAGTTTCCCCTTCATCTGATGTGAAAAGTGAAAATTCTCCCAAGGCATCTCCTTTTAATTTCCCTTAAATATGCCTGATTCTCACCATTCTAAACCACGTGTAAACTATTGACATAACATGCTAACTTTGATGCAACCTGCATTCAAGATAGGTATTTCCTTATGTAATATGTATTTTTTTTTTTTTTTGAAGTTTTTGGCCAGGGCTGGGCTTGAACCTGCCACCTCCAGCATATGGGGTTGGTGCCCTACTCCTTTGAGCCACAGGCACCGCTGGTAATATGTATTTTCTCCTTCTCTACTTCGTTGTAAGACTTATTGTCGGGAACCAGTCCCAACACACTATGAGTTTTTTCTAGTGGCTTGTGGAGCAGAGAGGCCATCAGAAATACAGGAATATAGGAAATAATAGACAGGCATGAGGCAAAGAAATGGCTTTTAAAGAGCAGTGTGGTATTCAGGAGACAGCATACCCATCTTTGTGAGGCTTCTAGGATGCTGTCTCGAATGCCAGGTTAGCCCTGTATATATTTCATTCATCAATGTTTTAATCATAAATCTCATGAAGGCAAGACAAACAATCTCATCATGGTTCTTGTGCTTGTATTTTTTTAAACTATGTTAATTGTATGGATTTACTTGATAAAACTAGCTTCAGATAAAAATAAGAAAATGTTTTAATTCTTCCAGGGAATACTCTTTTTTACATTTAGAAATTTTGAAAAGGAATATTTAGGAGTTAGAATACTGTGCTATTTCTTAGTATTTAGATGGATGAGGTGGAAGTATTGGTTCAATGCCTGTAATGCTAACTTTTGTTTTGCTGTTCAGAATCACAATTTGCAACAGCAGTCACTGAGAGATTCTTCCTAAAGTATATCTAAAAGTCTAAATGTTTCCTGCTGTGCTGAGTGCACTAATTTCCATTACTTTTTAGTGCCTTCCTGTTGGTAATCACCTGCAGATAACCACCTGTAGAAGAGCAGCACTACATTTATGAATAAATAAAATAGGCTATGTATGTAGTTTTCCATTCTTCTCCCCCTAAAAAGTGTTTTACTCCTGCTGTTCAATACCTTGTGAACATGCGCTTTCTGTAAATATAAAGCAAAGTTAAAAAGAAAATTAAATAAGATTCATCTGGAAGCATCACAAGTTAGTATCATACACCTGGTGCATAGTTTCCAAAGAAAAGTGATTCTAAGAGAAAAAACTACTTGATAAGCAGCAGAACTAAAAAAAAAGACAAGCAGATGACAGTGTATTAAAAATTAGATAAAAGTTCACAATGTGATATTGCAGGAAGAAATGGAGAAGTAGTGAGATAAGATGGAGCAAAAGGAAGGAAAACCAGACAGAATAAGGAGAAAAAAAAAAAAAATTCCTAAAGATACAGCCTGTTACAGTGCCAAATATTTTCCAAGTAGTACTGGGAACTATGTGCTCTGAATAATTTCCAAGTACAGTGGGAAATGTTATTGAAAATATAAAGCAGTGGCAAAAATGGAATGATCAAGGAGTGAGATTATAAAAGAAAAAAACAAACACAAATTTATAAAGATAGGTGATTTTGAAGATGATGGTTTATTAATAATAATAACTATAATATTTAACATTTATAGAACATTATAAATTCTTAAAATTCTTAACCAAAAAGAATGTGATTTAATCTTCATAGATATGCTGGAAAATGAGATTTACAGTCGAGTCTCTGATGAGACTGCAGCTCCAGATGATACTAGGATTACGGTTTGGTGAGCTCCTTAGTGGAAGACCCAGTTCACCTTTGCCCAGACTCCTGCCTTATGGAAACTGAGATAATGTGTGTTGTTTTAAGCTGCTAAGTTTGTGATAATGTTATGGGGCAATAGAAATATAATTCAGGCATTAATGCTTAACACAAAACAAAGCTGTCTTAAAGATGTTAGAAAGATTATTTAACTAATAACTATTGCATGGAAATGACTGATACCAGGGACCTTTACTTAATGTTCGATATGCTCACCTATCAGTAACTTTACAGCCTAAAACTTTTTCTGGAACACATCTTTCATTTCTGTCTCTAGTTGAATTGGGCTTGTAGCCTCTCCTCTCTGTTTTATCAAAGTCTTGCTTTGGCTTTTGGAAAATAAATTAGTAAAATAACTGTTTGCATTTTTAGGGCAAAAATACATAGAAGGTTTTTTTTTAACATAGGAGTGATAATCAGACAGTAATTTAGGAGAATCTCAAGTTTTGTCTTTTGTTCTAAGTGTTATCTAAATGTGCTTTAAAATGTCTTGTCAACAAAACAAATAAAATATCTTATTAATAAATGCTATATACAAATGAAAAGCATATAGCTAATATCACATTTGATGGTGAAAACTAAAAGCTTTTCCTCTATGACCAAGAACAAAGTACTTTCCTTTTTCTATTCAACCTAGTGCTGGAAGTCCTAGTCAGAGCAATTTGGCAAGAAAAAGAACTAAAAGGAATTCCAATAAGAAAGGAAGAAGTAAAACTGTCTATATTTGCAGATGATGTGAAATTATACAAATAAATTCTAAAGACACTACCAAAATATTTTAGAATTAATAAACAAAATTACTAAAATTGTAAAATATAAGTCAAGATGTGAAAATCAGTTGCATATCTATATATAAATGACAAGCTATCTGAAAATGAAATTAAGGAAACCATTCCCACTTATAATAGCACTAAAAAGAATAAAATACTTAGCTATAAAGTCAACTCAGATAATAGGATACTTATATACTGAAAACTATAAAACAGTCATGAAAAAAATGAGACACAAATAAATAGAAAAAATAAATCCTATGTCCATGGATTAGAAGGTTTAATATTGTCAAAATGTTTGTCCCAGCCAAAATGATCTACAGATTCAATGCAATCCTGTCAAAATTCTAATGGTACATTTTAGAGAAATAAAAATTGAAAATGCCCAAATTCATATAGAATCACAAAAATCCTTAATATTCAAAACAATCTTGAGAAACGGTAACAAAGATGAAGGCATTACATTTTCTGTTTTAAAAGTACATTGCAGGCTGGGCACAAAGGCTCATGCTTGTAATCCTACCACTCAGGGAGCCTGAGGTGGTGGATCACTTGAGCTCAGGAGTTTGAGACCAGCCTGAACAATAGTGAAACCCCACACTCCTAAAAATGAAAAACTGAAGCAAGTGGATCACTTGAGCTCAAGAGTGTATGCCATGCCACTCTACCAAAGGAGAGAAAGTAGACTCTGTCTCAAAAAAATAAAAAAAATACATTACAAAACTATCATACAGAAGACAGTATGGTATTGGCATAAAGACAGACATATAGACCAATGGAAGAGTACAGGTATTCCAGAAATCAGCCTACGCATATGTAGTCAACTAGTCTTTGACAAGAGTGCCAAATTATACACAGTGGATAGTCTTTTCTATACCAAATAGTGCTGGGAAAACATATCCACATGCAAAAGTATGAAATTAGATCCTTATTTTATACTATACACAAAAAATAACCCCAAATCAATTAAAATCTTAAAATACTGTATAAGACTGGAGCTCTGAAGCTTCTGGAAGAAAACTTAGAGAAAAAGATTAATACATTGGTCTTGGGAATGATTCCATGGATGTGATACCAAAATCACAGGTAATAAAAGCAAAAATAAAACAGTTGGGACTACACCACACTAAAAAGCTCTGCATAACAACAGAAACAATAAAGGCAAAAGGAAACCTGTGAGATAGAAGGAAATATTTGCAAATCATATTTGTGGTATGAATTTAATTTCCAAAATTTATCAAAAAATTTCTATAACTCAGTAGCAGGAGTATGTATATTCACATCAGATTTTTTAAAAAGGCTACAAATCAGAGACTATAAAAAAAGACCAGAAGTCCCACTCTATAATGATAGAAGGGCCAACTCAGCAAGAGAACATAATAATTATAAATATCTATGCATCTACCATCAATGCTTTCAAATACCGTATATACTCTAGTATAAGCCGAGTTTTTTTGGCACAAAATTTGTGCCGAAAAACCCAACTCGGCTTATACTCAGGTCATACAGATTACTTGATTCGGTGTGCGTGCACCTAATCAAATGCACGTAGTCTCTGGTCCTCTTCTGCTGTCTGCTTGAGGGGGCGGTGCTTCAGCTCAGTCCACAAGTCACGGCTGAGCTGAAGAGGTAGGCGGCTGAACTGAACTGTATTCCACTGAACTATTTAACCCACAATATTTAATGGCACATTTAATTACGTGAAAACTCCATTTAAGGCAGTAAAGTCTTGTAAATAAATGTTTATAAATCCTGAATCCTT
>CAUYPK010007093.1:0-63916 GCA_963574355.1 Loris lydekkerianus | reverse complement strand
GGTCGCTGTCGCCGTCGCAGTCCTCCAGGCTGCTGTTGGTGTCCGCCTCGTAGCCGAGCAGCGGCATGCTGCGCTCGCACTCGAGCGAGTCGGAGGACGAGGTGGACAGGCTCAGGTCGCTCAGCCGCTGGCGGCCCCCATAGCGCGGGGGCCGTGAGTCAGCGCCGGGCGGCGGGGCGCTTGTGCAACCGCCCGGGGCGGCGGCGGGCGGGGCGGGCCCTGGGCGGCCAGCTGCGCGCGGACCCGGCCGGTCAAGGTCTGGGCGCCGCCCTCCCTATTTTGACCTATTTCATCATTGAGTATAATATATTCAAGGGTGTCATAATGACATGATTTAAATCTACCCTTATAGGACATCTAAAGTGCGTGTAAACTTATTGTTGATTATGATACACATTAATCAGCGGCTGGAGAATATGACCCTCAGCCTTTCATCACTGTGACCCCTGCACTAGTTACAGCTTTCACATCAAAATAGCCCCCGGGGCACAGCCTTGTGACATGGTCAAGCTAATACCTCTATTCTGTTTAAACCACTTGTTAGTCAAACACAGTTTATCTCATACACAAACATGCATCTTTAATTACACCTGAGACACAGCAAATTTTACTTAATATAATTCTTCAGTTAAAAGTGGCATAATATTGCAGTATATCTGTTCTTCACTGAGCTTGTTCATAGTTTTCTAACAGTTTGTACTTCTCCACTCTAATAACCCTCACCCAGTAAAACCGAGCCTCCTGAGTTTATTTAAAAAGGCTTTATGATTAAAAAATTTCTAATGATTCAGCAGGGATTTCGGAATTACTTAAAGTTCATTTGAAAAGATTTTATTAAATAGCAATGTTCCACATTACATATGGAACATATAGCAAGACACAACTGCAAAATATTAATCTGTGTTTTCTCCCCGTGTTTTCTTGAATGACATGATCCTTTTTCCACTCAGAGAAAGGCTAGTTGGACTAGGATAACGCCGTGGGCAAATACTGCCCTTTGTAGTTCAAAAGTATGGTAAGTGGAAGGAAATAGAAAGGACTCACCTTATGGACAAAATACATACACATATACGAAAGAAAATATTGATAGTATAGAAGTTAGGGTGTCCTGTCTTCAGACTATATGGAGAATGGAAAAAGGAAAGTGTCAGAGTAGAAACAGGGAGAACTTAGAACGGGAAAAGTCCATCTGGAGAAAGCTTTAAGCTTCAAGTGAGATGAGCCTCAAGCAAAGTAGAACAGTGGAAACTAGTGAGATTTATATAAAGAGCAAAAAATAAAATAAAGTGAAATATAAAAGCACATACATCTCTATTTCTTTCTTTTTTCTTTTTTATTAAATCATAGCAGTGCACATTAATGCAATCATGGGGTACAATGTGCTGGTTTTATATACAATTTGAAAGGTTTTCATCAAACTGGTTAACACAGCCTTCAGGGCATTTTCTTACTTCTTGTGTTAAGACATTTATATTCTACATCTAGTAAATTTCACATGTACCCTTGTAAGATGCACCTAGGTGTGGTCCCACCAATTACTCTCCCTCCACCTATCCTCCCACTTCCCCTACCCTCATATTCTTCTTAGCAAAGTATCTCAAGAATGGAAGAAAAAGTATCCAATGTACTCAGTCTTACTATGAAACCAATTATAAGAAAGCTATAAGAAAGCTATAAGAATCATAAGAAAGCTATAACCCAATTATACACCTCTATTTCTTAAGAAACTTTAGGAAGATAGTAAGACTTTATTCTTACTATCTATCTTAATATGCAAGCAATATGTCTAGAAATGTAATCATTGGCAAAGCCGTTTCAAGTGCCATTTGAAAACACATTCTTTATGATTTTAATAGAAAAGTATTAGCTACAGCCTTTGATAACTGATAATTCTAGTGCTCCTTGCTTAGTGTAGACTGGAATATGAGAGAGTTCATGCAACATGGGATGTTGAAAATTCCTATAGCATTTAAGTTTGAGGGGATAAGCCTTGGGAAGTGAGGAGAGTTGGGAAATCAATGTTATTGCAAACGATCGGGTACACTTGATTGTTCTCTCCCTCTCTCTGCCGCTCCATATTTCTGTATCTATTTATGAGTATCAAATTTAAATTAAACTGCCATCTTCATAATAGAATTAATGTCATTCTTCAAAACATATTTTAGTATGAAATCACATTCATATTGAATTATGCAAAGCCCTGAATTTTGCGTAGGTCACTACAGCTACATTAGTAGTCCTAGTGATGACAGAATTGAGGAAAGAGTTGATTCTTAGCATTTGAATCCCGTGTTAGAATTTTTTTGACCTTAGATATTATTGTTGATGATGTTGATGGTGCTGACATTTTAAAAAAAGTGATAGTGGACATTTTTGTCTTTCTTTGATTGACAGGTTACATGAAGTTTGTAAAACTTCAAAAGCTTTACACAAGAAAACAAACAAAAAAACCTTTGTTTTCTAAATAATAATAAAAAAAAAATCCAAAGTTGTCTTTATTCCATAGGCTTTGCTTTTTAATATTTACTTTGCTATTTAAAAAAAAAGTGATTTCAATTTTTGATTTGAATAGTATGTGATATGATGAATATAAACAAAATTTTCTATATAAATGGGAGACTGGCCTTTATTATAAGACATGTGTGATTGGTACACTAAAAGACAAGACTTTAGCTCTATGCAATATATTTGTGATATTTATAATAAAGCTCAACTGGTTACCCCCTGAATCTGATGACATTATTTTTATAAGCATAATAAAAAAATATTTTGGTCTAGTTACTCTTATTGGTAGAAACCATGATAATTAGGGCCCTTCTGCTCCCTTCCAATCATCCCAAGTCTACCATTGATATTTTGCTGAGTCACTTCAAGTATCCTTTTGAGAGTATCTTCTTTCATAATGATGAATGTTGTCTTCACAAACCTCTTCTTTGTTCGAGGAATTGAAGGCTCACCTGACATGGAGCATAAAGCAAAATAAAACAACTTTATTCACATTAAAATAATAAGTTGGCAGCTTCCTGTAGAAGCGCTCTACTTTTTGGTACATGTATATAGTAACCCTTAAAACAGATAACTAAGTTTGTTCAATTAGATTACCAAAAATTAGAAAAGAAAGAAAACATTAATTCCTACTTTCAAAAAAGGAAAAGTTGGAGAGTGATCTTCCTGGATAGAAGCGTCTGGAAAATAAATTCTCATGTAGAAAAAGTGGTTACGGGAATTAATTCTTTACTCTCACCAGCTGCTCTCAAAGAATCTACTTTTCCTCATTCAAAAGATAATTTTGAGCATCAGTTTATGTCAGACACTGTCCTAGATCCTAGAGTTCTATAATAACAATTTATGGAAGTAAACTGACTTTTTGCTTTTAGGGAATTTACTTTCTGGGGACAGGAGGAAAAAGTAAATAAACAAAGACATAAATATACAACGTTCCCTAAACACATTAGAAATGTGAGCTAGGAACATTAATTTAACATATTTATTTCACACTTATTATGTGGTTAATGCTCGCTCAGCTCTTGGAAATGCAAAGAAGAAAAGAAAAATGTGTTCCGTCCTAAGGAGTTTACCATGGAGAAAAGATAAATAGGAAAGGTTAAAAATCAACAACAAAGAAAAAAAAAAAATCAAAAAGATATGAAAAAGCTCAGGGTATTGTATAGAGCTGCACTGCTCAATATAAACACAATATGTGTCACAAATAAAAGCCACACGCATAATTTAAAAATTTCCAGTTGCCTGTTAAAAAGTGAAATGAAATTTTACAATATATTTCATTTAACTCAGTATGTCCAAATATTATCATTTCAACATTTAATAACTATCAAAATTACTAGTGAGATTCATATAATTTTTTTTCACTAAGTCCTCATAATTAAGTCTTTTTACTCAAGTACAACTTGGTTAGGACTAGTGATATTTCAAATATTTTGTAGCTCACGGCTACCATATTACACAGAAGAACATCTATAAATTGTTTCCTTTCAACTTCCTCCATGATCTTAGATTTCTATTTTAGAGAATAAATATATGTAGAGATTTCAATATGAACAGAGTATAAATTTTCCAGCTCATTTTAAATAGGGAAGCAGGCAATTTGGGGGACTATTTTGCCTGGTATGTTAAATACGCTAAATATTTGGTTAGTGTCTTCCACAGATGACAAAGTAGTAGACATTTTTGTGTATAAATAATGGAGCCATATCTGAATTAGTTAAGGTGAATTTCTGAATTTCTGACTGTTTCATTCTTACTGTAGGACTCTACACACAAAACTAACTTCCCCTTTTTTTTGTTCCTGTAACAATGAGAGTTTGAAGGTCAGGCTCATGTGTTCCAAGATTTTCTGAATTTGTAAAGTACAATATAACAAACTAAAAACTGCATTTCTCTTGGTTTCCCATTGAATTACGGAGTCACTAAGAACTGCCAACTTGCTGACTACATGTATTTTTAAGTCCAAAAGACAAAAGGTGAGTATTTACCATTGGCCTACTTGTCAAAAACACTGAACAATTGTTCTCGACAGTATATGTAATTTTTTCTTCCTGTTTTGTCCTTACAGCCTCCTCACACAGGTGTTTTCTGTCTGTTCAGGTGATGCCTGAGTTTACAAAGTCACAAAAGTTTATAAGTTTTAACTTAGCCAATCCTGACCTTAGAGACTGTGATCTGGGAAATTAGGTCGGGGGTACCACAGGACTGTAAAAACCAAATGCAACATTTAAAAAATAATACATTTTTTTTCTATTAATGGATTAGTGATAATTATGTTCCTTAACATATATAAAAATATATGAAGTTGGGCACGGTGGCTCATTTCTATAATCCCAGCATTCTGGGAGGCCGAAGCAGGTGGATGGCTTGAGCTCAGGAGTTTGAGACTAGCCTGAGCAAGAGCAAGACCCCATCTCTACTAAAAATAGAAAAATTAGCTGGGCATTGTGGTGGGTACCTGTAGTCCCAATTACTTTGGAGGCTGAGGTGGGAGGATTACTTGAGTCCAGGAGTTTGAAATTGCTGTGAACTAGGTTAACACCACGGCACTCTAGTCTAAGCAACAGAGTAAGACTCTGTCTCAGAAAAAAAAAAAAAAAAAAAAATACTAAGGATGAAATGTCCTTCAAATTTAAAGCACAGATAATATTTTTTAAAAATTAAATTAGATTTTAAAATTTCAGATTAATGTGGGGGTACAAACAGAATCGGTAGTTTGCATTTGAAAGGTTAAAGTCCAATTTGTAGGTATGTACCACACCCAGGTAATGTGCCATATATCTGATATATAGCATTCAAATTGAACAATTATTTTTCTATGTACATAATTTGATTGATTAAGTAATATAGGTTAATTGCATTATTTTTCACAACAGTCATTTATGGTCAGATTCTATATTTTAAATTTTTCCTAACTGAACATATATTCAGTTAATAGCAATATAAAGAAATTTTCATGCTCCTGTTTTATACCTCTGCTTTTGTTTCAGGTCAATCAATATTGAAGCATTGATCTTATTCTAGGTTACAACTTTCTCTTCATGAATGTAACTCAAGGATGATGCTAAATTTGCCCAATAAACAACTTAAAAATGCATTTAAAAATATACACAACGGCTTTTAGACTTTGTGATGTGAGCTGTTCTCACTGGAGTTAGATGATATCTCAGAGTGGTTTGATTTGCGTTTCTCTGATGATCAGGGACAAAGTCTCAAATCTGCAGATGCTGGCGCAGATGTGGAAAGAAAGGAAGACTTTTACACTGCTGGTGGGACTGCAAACTAATACAACCTTTTTGGAAGGACGTATAGAGAATCTTCTAAGAACTCAAATTAGACCTCCCATTAGATCCTGCAATCCCATTACTAGGCATCTACCCAGAAGAAAAAAAAAATCTTTTATCATAAGGACATTTCAACTAGTCTGTTTATTGCAGTTCAATTTACAATCACCAAAATGTGGAAACAGCTTAAATGCCCATCAACCCCAGGACTGGATTAACAATCCGTGGTATATGTACCCCATGGAATATTATTCAGCCATTCATAAAGATGGAGACTCTACATCTTTTGTATTAACCTGGATGGAGGTGGAACACACTCTTCTTAGTAAGGCATCACAAGAATGGAGAAGCAAAAATCCAATGTACTCAATTCTAATATGAAGGCAATAGATGATCTAATATAAGAAGGGGTGTTGGGGAATGAGGGATCAGGGAGAGGGGAGGAGGGAGGGGGATGGGGTCGTGGTGTGTGGCACACCTCTTGGGGACAGGACCCAATTAGAAGAGGGACTTTACCTAACAACTGCAATCAGCGTAACCTAATTCTTTGTACTCTCAATCAATCCCAAGGAATAAACAAAACAAAACAAAACACACAACAGAATTCACGTTAAAATATGTAACTTTTCCTTTTAGTATTTACCAAAGGAATATTCAAACCCCTCAATGACTTTTAATATTCCCTGGATATATTGACGTTTATTTGCATTGTGTTGTAGGACTTTACTCAAGATATTAGCTTGAGACAACAAAAAGAATTGCCAAATTTCTCTGAATTTGTTGGTGTAAATGACATAATTTTAAAGAGTTTTTATTAAAACACAATTTTATTTTGCTTTAACTTTGGGTCCTTATTTAAAATTTAGGGAGTAACCAACAAAATCCACTAGCTGAATAATTTTATTAATAGGTTATAAAATTGCTTAAACATTACTGTGAATATCATTTTATTTTGTTCTTGAGACTACAGATTCTTAACTCCAAATTCAGTTGCACTTCTTTTTTAAATTATCATAATTAATATCCTTTTAATATTTATGCTTCTTTTCATTTCCTTTGGTGTCAGAACCCATAGGTTTTTAGAATGTTAGTGTTTATTCCCCTGTATTTATTTGTTATAGCATGTTATTAAAACTGCAAAGACTTATAAAATTTCATTTGATTATTTTTAGTTATTCTTCATTATATTTTTACATGGCAGAAGGTAAGGAAAGAATCACTGTTTTATATAAATAGTATATAAATGAACAGTTAAACTTATAAATATCAAATGATTTATTCAAAATCTAGGACATTTTTCACTGGGTCTTGTTGCCTCACTAGAGATTCAGGGCTTCACTTACCTCAATATATAGAAGGAGTTATGCCTTTGAAACGGATTTTCCTGGCACCATTTTTTTTTTTTTTTTTTAAATCTAGCTATCATAAGTCTGCTCATGAAGTATCTAGAAGAGAAAACAAAAATTTAGTTAGGATGGGAACAGCAAATGTAGGATATCTTACTGTTAGCAGGCTACAGAGAGAGCTGCATAGTTTCTCAAGATGGTTATTAGAACAATGAGTCACAATAACTTGCACCCCCTTATTGGTGCATAGTAGGGGTTGAAGTTCAGCTTTCCCTTGGGCTCCACTTACATGGCAGAGACATGAGAGTTTGCATATAGACTTGCTCCACCCCTCCCCATCCTTTCCTTCTCAGTGATGCTGTGAGGACATGGAGGATTGGCTCCGTGGTGGGTCCTTCTGATACCACCTCGGCAGGAGCAGAATTCTGTTAAGCTCCACCTCACAGGGCCTCAGTCACTCTTGTGCCTTCTGGGTAGAAGTGGAGAGCAGTTCCCCCCAGGCCTGCCTTGCCCCAGGACTAGTTAAGTGGACTATTGACTAGCCTACCTCCTGCCACCTTGTCACGTCTCATTGCTGCTGAGTGGAGTTGGAAGCTGAGCTTCCTACTGGGGCCCCGTTATGATGCTTTCCTCGCAGATAAATGAAAGTACTCAGTTCTTCCTTTCCTTTGCAAAATATTGAAAATTAACTCTCTGCAGTAGAATTAGAGAATTAGAAAATTTTACCCTGGGGTGGCATCTGTGGGTCAAAGGAGTAGGGCACCAGCCACATATACTGGAGGTGGAGGGGTCAAACACAGCAAAAACTGCAAAAAAAAAGAAAAAGAAAAAGAAAAAAGAAAATTCTACCCTGGTAGTAAAATGAGAGAATTTCCTCTTTATGTTAAGTTAGGGAGATAAAAGACCAAGTCTGGTGATAGGCAAATCTTAAAATTGCCCCTCCTCAAGATTTTCCTCTTTAATCCCTAGAACCAGGACATACTGAGACATTTTGCCCATACTTAGGTATGCTACATAGCAAAATGGATTTTGCATATATAATTAAGGTTGCTAATCAGTTGACACTGAGTTAATGGAAAAGGAAATCATCTTGGAACTCCTACTTTAATTACATGAACCTTTTAAAGCAGAAAGATTTCTTCTATCTGGTATCAGAATGTGAAGTCAGAAATAGTGTGATTTTTTATTGTATTGTGGATATTTGAAATATTTGAAAGTGAAAGATTGCAAACACCTGTCCTGGCCTTAAAGATGGAAGGGCAGCACTAGAAGCTCAATGCCAACCCTAACCATAGCTTGCCAGCACCTGGGGACCTCATTTCTATAGACACACAGAAATGAATTCTTTCAGTGAAAAGTGAATTGTTTGCCAGGTAAAAACTCGTTCTAGTCAATACCTTGGTTGTATCCTATTGAGCTCCTTCAGCCAGAATTTACCGGAATCACCCAGACTCCTATCCTCCACAATGGAGTTAATAAATGAATGTTGTTTAATCTACTAAATTTTGAACAATTTGTAATAATTTGTATTTGGAATAAGAAGTGAATACAAATTTAGTCTCTGGAAATGAGTCCTGCCATAACAAAAATATGAAAATGTGGGAGAGGCAATAAAAAGTAATCTATCTCGACACTTGGTATGCTGACAACAGCCCTAAAGGGGTATCTCAGCACCGCCTCCTTTGGCTCAGTGACAGGTGGAAGAAACCAGCTCTCCTGGAGGCCCCTAACTTTAACAAGCAGCGGAATCTGAACGCTTCTCATAATTCTGGGGGGTGGGGTAGGATGGAAGATTCTTTTCTTGTTAACTCTACTAAAACAATAAGAGATGTGATTTCCTTTTCTGATAGGCCCTCTTTACTTTTTTTTTTTTTTAAATAGACAGAAGGGGCTTATATTGGTGGTGTGTGCTTGTACATGTTTTGTGGCATATTTTTCCACATGTATGTATCTGTGTGCTTTTTAATGGTTCCAGGTCCAAGGCCACTTCAGCATCCTTGTAGGAGACATGGAAGGCATAAAGCAAACCCAGGAAACTCATCTGTACAACCTTCTGTAAGTCCTGAGGCTCCAGTGAGGCTCCTTAACTTCCTTCCTCTAGGGGTTAATTTTCTGTGAACTTGACCAGGTTTTACAGGTGCCCAGATATCTATTTAAACATTATTTGAGTGTTTGTTTGTTTTCTAGATAAAATTACTATTTCAATCAATAGATTGAGTAAAAAAGATTGCCCTTCCCAATGTGCTTTGTTCTTTGTTTTTCCTGACACAGTGAGTCCTACCTCGAGACGGGACCACAGTGATTATGTAGTAGTTCATATAATATTTTTCACCATATCTTCAATCACATTCCTTTTCTAGAAAGTAAACTAAAATAGATAACAAAGGCAGCTTTTAGATGAAAAGAATTCCTAAGAAATAGTTAGAGATGAGGGAAGAGTAACGAATGAATGGTCATCATTAAAAGTAGAATGGAGGCAGTTGCTTATATGAATAGGAGGCCCTGGGGGTTTTCTAAGGCAGGTTTATTAAACTGTCTGATTATGTCTCAAGAACGGCATCCTTGGGTCCTTACCTAAGCCATCCAACTATAGCACCATGCAATATGTTAACCCATGATAATGATCTTAACTTAATGACCTAAGGATGGCCCAATTCATTGAATCATTATTAAAAGTTATATTAGGACAACCCTAGGTTTCTGATTTATCCTAACCCTCATTGTTATTTAAAAAAAAAAAAAAAAACCCACAATGTATTTGCTCTAATTGAGTGCTATAATAGCAGAGTGTGAATAAACAAAATCATAAATGAAGATGATCTGGGGAGATAGATCTGGTTTTATGCCGAATATAAAGAACACAAATTTAAATAATTTATTGTTTTTTTATTTACCAATTCTTATTTTGTTATGAATTGCTATCTGAAAACATTTTTATTATGTGAACTTTGCAGATGTGATTCTTTGTTGTTACAAAAGCTCTGTGATAGAGCTGAAAAGCAAACACAAAAGAAAGCCCCAGAAGATTTTCGTGAGGGTGCTGAGGGAGGGTGAGGGTGGTGAGGATCACATCAGCAATACGGGGAAGGCAGGGATAGGGAAAGTACAGAGAACTTCCAGCTCAAGGATCCTTAAAGACGTTTCACCGCATGTTGATCTCATGGAAATCCAAGGAATGCCCACTGGAACAGTTAAAGTTTCAGGGTTGCTTATCCAAAGTTTTAAAACCTATTATAGTGCAAAAATGAAATATGGACTTTAGTGGAGGAAGCAATAATTTCCTAAATGTTGAAGGAAAACACTTAATGGTTATATAAAACCAGAAGTAAACTTTGTTTACTGATGCAGCAATATTGTTCTCAAATTCAGTATCAAAATCAATCAGGACTAAAAAGCTAAAGTGTCATTTACGAGCTATTTTCTCATGGTTCCTTTTTACTGAAATTGCATTTGAGTTTGAGTTGTGTTCTGTGATAGAAGGTAACATTTGCTGAATGTACTGGGTGGCATTTGCAATATGTCTTTATTGAAATCCCAAATCATATTTATAAAGAGAGGTTCAATGAAAAAACATTTTTAACCCATTTACTGATAGAAACTATATAATCTCCATTACTTTCCCAATTTCCTAATAGATGAGTTTTTTTTTTCCTATCTAACTTTGGGTAAAAGGAAAGGAAAATAATGATTTTTATATAGCAAGAACACAAGATTTCAAGGTGATTTTTACATTGGTGGATATGTATGGTGGTCTGGGTACTCAACACTATTTTCAGGCATTGGATATAAAAAAAGTACGTAAGAAAAAGGAATTATTTTTCTTTCTAACTAAGTCTTATTTTCTATATAAATAGAGCACAAGTAAAAAGTAAAGCTAAAATAAAGATGAAAAATTATGCGCAGTGCCTGTGGCTCAAGGAGTAGGGCGCTGGCCCCATTTACCAGGGGTGGAAGGTTCAAGCCTGGCCCCAGCCTAAACTGCAACCAAAAAAAAAAGAAAAAAGAAATGAAAAATATTTTCGGAGGTCCTACAAAATGTATTATGTATCTAATATTTCTGTTCTAATATTAGATGTTTGTGTGTTGTCACTAAAACTGTTTACACACAAGTGCATGGTCATATAGTGAATGAATATGTAAGAGTTGGAAAAATGAAAATATTTATTGAACATGCTGATTTACAGCTAATTATTTTTCAAAACTGGCTCAACTTTTTGCCTGAAATGGGTTGAATATTGCTATTACCTTCAAATTAAAAAAGATGTATAACAATGGGATATTTAAAAATATGTCAAAATGAAGATTTTGAAAATAACATATATATGATAAAACCTTTAAAATTAGTGGAAACTAAAATGAATTGAATAAAACTAAAATGCATTTTGTCAGGATAACTAGCTAGTCATTTGGAAAATAAAATGAAGTTGAATTTGTGATGCCTTATACCAAAAATAACTCCAGGTAAACCAAAATTTGAAACAAAAAAGGCAACTAGTCAATAAGTCATAGATGAATATATTCAGATTATAAAGAGTAACAAGATTCAAAAGTTATAGAGCCTTGCATTGAAATAAATTCATAATAAATAAATTCAGGAAGATAATTTAAAAGTTTAGTGCTATGAAGAAAATAAATACACGGCAATTTTTTTATTATAAAAGGAATATCAGTAAATCATTCAGTAAAAAGGAACATCTCAAGTAAAATGAGAGCAAGAAAATAAAAATAAAATTATATAAATAAAAATACAATCTGGGTGGTGCCTGTGGCTCAAAGGAGTAGGGTGCTGGCCCCATATGCTGGAGGTAGTGGGTTCAAACCCAGCCCTGGCCAAAAACTGCAAAAAAAAAAAAAAATAATAATAATAAAATAAATAAATAAACAAATAAATAAAATCATTATTTGTGCAAATGTGCTCTGCTCATTTGCAGATTGGTAAATGAAATACAACCTATCCACATACCTGTATTTTTTTGTGGCAACAACAACAAAATTTTAAAAATGGATATTTAGAATTTAAGGTAAAACAACTAAAAAAAAGTTGTACATTATTAATCACACTATGATTCTGTGTTTAATAAAATATAATAATATTTTCGTAAAAACATAAAATATATTTTGAAATGAGTTAAACACTTTTAGTCATTTATACACAAATATTTGAAAACCTACTCTGTGACAATTATGAGATATACTTTATCTTTTTTTTTTTAATTTCGTAATTTTTTTTTTTGGTCCGGGGCTCAGTTTGAACCCACCCCTGCGGCATATGGGTCCAATGCCCTACTCCTTTGAGCCACAGGCGCCACCTATTTTGTAATTATTTTACCATCATTCATCATTGATCGTTATGTAATAGTTGGTATGGCAGTAGTTGATACACATATATCCATATAGTAAAAAAAAAAAAAAAAATTACTCATAATTCCACAGCCCAGCTGAACTAGACTTTGCCGAGACTCATCATCTTTTGTATTTGCACACATTATACACAAAGGATTCTTCAGTTGTTATCCCAAATTTATGAATCTCTCCTTTTAATTTTAATATTTTATTAAAGTATAACATTCATATAAAAAATGGCAACGATTTTCAATGCTGCTCATTAGGCAATAGTTAATTTATTCTCACTGTTGGATAGCATTCCATGATATGCATATATGGCGATTTATTTACTCACTATATTGTAACTATCATATAATTACAGTTTGTATTATTTTACATACCCATCTTTTGATAAACATGCATTTTGTTTGGTATATAACTTGGATAGAATTACAGGGTCAAAGCATATAACTTGGTTTATCTTTCACAGTTAAAGTCAAATAATTGTACAAAGGGGCTACATGAGTGTATACTGGCACCATCATTGTGAGAATTCCAGGCTCACGTGGTCACTAGTAGTAGACAGTGTCATCAGGGCTGTTGATTAGAACCTTCATCCACACAGAATCTTAATTTTATTCTGTTTTCTTCGTTTTTAATAAGTGAAGTATATTTCCCACAATAAAAGTCTAGGCTTGGCCATATAAATTGGTTTGGTGAAGGAAAAGTTAGCTCCACACTGTAAGTGGAGGAATAAAAACTCTCCAGGTTGGATTTGTTCACTTGTGCTTCAATGGTTTCCATGAGGTGAAAATGGCCAGGTTGTTAGCTTGTGAACCCAGGAGCTGGAAAGACGGGGCAGCTGGGCAGAACTGTCTAATGAACTATGGCTCAGACTAGCCGCCCTGAAAGCTGATGAGATCAACAGGTGCAACTGTTGTTGTATGATGCTGAGAGGATGTGGTTCTATCTTGAATGGGATGTATACGACCACAATTACGCAATGCTTTGTTCTTTCAGGTGGTAGGTGACATGACGTGTGTGTGCATTTGGTTGGCTGTTCCTTGATAACTAATGAAGTTGAACACATTTTCTTATCATGATTAGCCATTTGTACATTAGATTTTATGAACTGCTCATTCAAGCCTTCTTTTCACTTTTCTATTCAGTCAATTGTATTTTTCTAGTAATTTTATACGCATACAAATAATATATAGGTATAGTATATTTTCATATATTTTATATACATGCTTGTTTCTGGCAGACATAGACATATGGATTGAGAGAAACATATTTATACTGATTTATGGATACTCTTAAAATAAGTCCTGTATTTGTATTTTAAGTATTTTCCTGTTCTGTACATTACCTTTTCCTTTATTGCTATTTTTTTGAAAGGCAGCCATTCATTTAAGGTAGTGGAACTTACCATTTTTCTCATTTAGCATTAATGATCTTGCTTTTTTTTTTTTTTTTTTTGACTGGGGCTGGGTTTGAACCCACCACTACCCTACTCCTTTGAGCCACAGGCATTTTGTATTAAAATATTTTAATACCTTGTGAAAAAGAAGATAATGTATCTTTTAATATTTAATTAATTAAAATTATTTAAGTTGGAATCAATGATCTATATGGAATTACTTTTAATGTCTGCGGTGAGGCAGGATTTATAAATTTCCAGACAGAGCAGCCCATTTTTTTCCATATTGAAGATGTACATTTTTATCACTGCACTGCATTTTTATCACATCACTTTGAACAAAAGTCAGCTTGTATTTGTGCAGATCTTCTGTGGCTTCACAGAGTCACTTCAGATTCTTCTGCCGATTATTTTAGGGAAGAATTTTAAATATTGATTTTATTGTAAAACGGCATAGATTTCTAGTTTTCATTAAGTTTTGTAAGTTATTTTTGTAACTAACTATAAAATTATCAAATTTATAGCATTTCTATTTTCATAGCATCTTACAATGACGATCTTTAAGGCCTTTATTACTGATATAATTTATTCATAAACTTTCTTTGTTTCTTGATCTTTCTGGCGAGAAACATGCCACTTTTATTAGCTTTGTCAAGTAAACAAAGTATATATTTGTTATTTAATTTTTAATATTTCATTAAGCTCCTTTTTTTCTCATTTATTTCTTGATTATGTAGGTTTTCTTCCTTGTGTATGTAGCTTCTGAACACTAACTTCATTTTTTAAAAAGAATTTAGTGTTTTATAGCCATGTTTTAATGTTATTATTTTCTAAGTATTTATCTATATTCTATAGTTTTGGAATGTATACTAGTCATTGTAAATAATATGCAACTTGTATTGTGATTAAATTGTTTGATTAAATTGATTAAATTTTACATATTTATTTATTATATTATATATTATATATTATATATTATATATTATATATAACATATATTATATATAACATATATTATATTATATATATTATATATTATATATTATTATATATTATATATTATATATTATTATATATTATATATTCATATATTATTTAAAATATTATTAAACATATATTTATATATACATTATATATAAAATATATATTATATGTGTTTTATATTTATATATAAATATAAATATTATTTACATATTATATATTTATGTATTATATAAATATAATATATAAATAATATATAAATATCTTAAATTTCAAGATATGCAGGGTGCTGAAAAGATGTATACATATTTTAAGAAAAGAAAAAACTATTAAAATTGTAATACCCAGTATATACCAATAAGAAACGATGAATACAATTCACAGTGAGCACCTCTGGTAATTGCAGATGCCAAATGTGACATAAAGTAAGAGGTAAGAACAGAGAAAATTACAAAACAGGGTAGTTAGAAAAGTGACCCGATACACCAGAGCAAGGCAGGGAACAGACACACATTCTAGGAAAATCTGTTAGACACGAGATCCCCCTCCGTTGTAATGCTGTTGGAAATAGTCCTATGTCCCACCTTTTATGTGGATGAATGAAGGCCCAAGCTAGTTTAAGGTGAAATATTAGATTTCTGCAATAGATTGACCTCCAAGTAATGGATTCCCGTTGGTAACAAGTATGACTATTAAATAAATTCAGTCTGATCTTCAAGCAATAATTTATTTTCCTTTTTACTTCTTTCTTTAAATGTCTCTCTTTACTCCTCAGTCTTTTGTTTTATTCTAACTTCTTTTCTTTTATAAATCACACTTCCTCTGGTGTATTTTTTTTTTTTTTTCCCCTCTTTTTCTTTATCTTAGTCAAGTATTTCCTGCACTTTTCAGGGAGTTACACATACTGACTCCAGAAATATCCCGGGTACCCTTGCCCCTGTGGTATATATCTTATCTCTAGCCTCACACAAATATTTCAAAGTTCTTTCTGGCAGCCCACCACAAAGAGATTTTTCACAGAATGTCCATCATGGTCAAAGGACAATTGAATTTTTCATGGTCTAGTAATATCCATTTTGGAGTTCACCCATTTCCTTAAAAGGTATCTGCTTTATTTGTAAGAAAGATTTCTTCCTTACTTTAAGCAAGAGTATAGAGTGCTATGACAAAGCCATTGGCATAACTCACTTTTTGGGAGCATGCCGTGAGGCTTAAAAACTTTAGGAGTCTGCAGATACAGCAATTCAAAACTGAAACATCGAATGTATATTTTTCTCTGTACTATGTTTCATATATATTGTAATCTTTGGCGGGTGGAATTTGCAAATTAAGGTCTTTGAATCTACAAGTTCATTTCTGTTTTGGACATTAAACTTTCCTATCTTGCAAGGCCCAATAAAACTTCTCTAAGTTCTAATTTTCACTTTCCCCTATGTCTTTTCTACAATAGTAAACACACAGAAAACCACTGGAAAGTTACTTCAGCTTCACCAACAGGTGCAGACAGTGACTGAGTGAAACAACAAATTGGAAGAAAGTCAAACTCTGTAGTCAGCAGCCGTGACACGTTGTTCAGTCCTCCCAATCTCTGATCTTAGATCTCACTAGAACTTCTCAAAATGTCTTTTGTGTATTTTTCTAACCAACACTCTGGGGAGAAAGTCTGAAACCCTATTCACCTGCCCTCTTACACTGTTTCTTACAACCGCGTGTATTCTGCTATAAAAAAATCAATGCTGACATTTGTCTGTAAACCATGTGGAATATCTGAAAAGTCATGAAATTCACTCACAAAGTAAAAAGCAGGCATTTTGATAACTGAAATGATTACCTCCAAATCCTCCGTGCTATCAAAGCTATTTGCTGTGCTAGCCTTCATCCTTAGGAAGGAACTCAGCTGTTCATTGAAACCTCTCCTAATGAGGAATGGCTGAGCTGGTGACAAATGATCATTATGCTTCCTTCTTTGCAAAAAAATGTCTTGACATGATGAAGTGCTCTAATCGATCCCAGCCTCTCTTTTGTTGTCAAAAAAATCTATTAACCTGTAAGGAATGGTGGCCTTCAAGGCCAAAGACTCAGCATTGCTGATTGAGGAAGATCCATATTTTTTGTTTGACAGTTTTACCAACATGAAAGGAGTCAGAAAAACATACGGCCTTTTTTCTTCCCATTTTACAAATAGTGTGTTTTTTGTTTGTTTGTTTTTGGTTTTGGCCGGGGCTGGGTTTGAACCCACCACCTCCAGCATATGGGGCCGGTGCCCTACTCCTTTGAGCCACAGGCGCCACCCCCCAAATAGCATGTTTTTATCTCCTCTCTCTCTGGTTACTCATCCATAGGAGAAAGTGTTTTGAGTTGGCCCATATATGAGATACTTTCAGAATTTTATACTCTGAGTACTTCACAGCCTACTACTCCGTTCTCCTTGGCAACAGCCCAAATATTTACCTAAGGAAAGAAGGTGCAAGATTATTTCCACCAGACACCTTGATGATATCAATCTCTGAGTCAACGAACCTTACTTTTTTCCAAAGGGAAAAGTCAGTGGTTAAATCAGGATTCAGAACAGCATGGATTCTGGGAATCTACCCTTTAGAATGATGGCGCCATTAAAATCATTAAGTAAAATCAACATTGTTGACAACTTTTGCTGGAAGTCATCTTTTAACATTCTGATGACTCTATACAATAGTAAAATGTATGAAGGTCTTTTTTTGAGCTACCAAGTTATTGCATATGTTTGTAAGTCCAGAGTACATAAATGTTGATTTTGTAATTGGGTAGAAATGAATATCCTAGAAAGATATATAAATGAATATATCCTTTTAAAGGTACATAAATGAATATCTTTCTAGGATATTCATTTCTACCCAACTACATTATATATTATATATATATATATATATAATCTTTATATATAATCTTTTTCTAAAAAGAAAAATAGTATACATATAATCTTTCTAGAATATTCTTCTAGAAATATTATATATTATACTTATATAAATATTGTATTGTATATATAATCTTTCTAGGATATTCATTTCTACCCAGTTACAAAATCATATATATATATGTGTGTGTATATATATGTGTGTGTTTTTGTGTATGTAATTTGAAAATAATATCTCTGAGCACTTTTTCTTGTGAGTAAGAGAAAATACATACCTTGGTGCAGTGAGATGATCTCTCACCGCTTAAATATGAACAAGTAGCAGGACCTTCCTGGCCTTGGGATTCTTCCCTTTCTAGACCATCTGAGGTCTCTCCCCCAGGTCATGGGCTTCTTCAAGTGATTTTCTAGAAACTAGATAGAAAGGGGATGACAGGAAAGGCAGGTGCAAAAAGCAGCCAATTCTAGGGAGCCTTCCTTATCCGTCTCCATTAACCCAGGCCTTTGTTTTCTGTACTTTCCTAGACTACCCCACCCCTATGACCTTTACTCTTTCATTTATTTTTTTTCTTTTTTATTCAAACAAATGCTGATAGAATGTTACTCTTTTTATATGCAAAAAAATGGGTGTCTCCTTGTTCTTTTTTTTGTTCTTTATTAAAATTAACTTTCAGAAGATATTTTATAACCAGAGACTATTTCCAAAATATTAATAAGATGTAGAACTCAGTAGCTGTCCGGCAGAACAGCTGGCAGCAATGATGGGTTCCCTCTCCCACACCAGACACCAAGCCTTGGGGAGGAAACGTTACAGACTGGCGTGCCTCTCTTGCACTGTTGAAATCACATAATAGCTAAGCTGTTTTGTCTTTTTTCTCCTGAGGTCAGTGACAAAAATAATGTAGAATAACATGCATCTTATTAGCTGAATTGTCTTTGAACACTTTCAGCATGTTTTATTTTCAAGGCTCAAGGAAGATTCATTTCTATAACTTGAGTACCTGGGTCCTGGGATTATATGATAAGGGACCACAAAGCACAAAATTAATTAAGTTCAAATTTCTTTACCCCAGTGATTGTTAAAAGGCTGTTGGTCATTATAGTCTCAGTAAAACTGATTGTTAAAATATTTTACTCTTCTAAATTACCTCAAGATTTACTTATGCACTAGAATAGTAATGTGTTTAGATACATTTTGTTAATTTCACAAACATCTTTTTATCACTTGTGAAACTAGATGCACAAATTTTGAACAAGATATTAGCACTATAGCTTAGTCAGATTTTAAGAGCAATACACTATAGCCAAAGAGGTTTAATTTCTGAAAGGGAAGAATGGTTTCATACGTGCATATGTGTCAATATGGTCAGTTGCATCAATAGTACAAAAAAAGAAAAAAAAGAAACATTTTTAAATGTGTCACAAACATTTTAAAACATTTATCCAGTATCATAAATCAACACTAAATGTAAATAATACAAGAAAACTATGAAAAAATTGTAAGGCATTGAAAATACTTCATAAAACTACGCCAATATAGAAGTCTTAAAAACATAATTTTAATGAAAATCATGAACTAGCCACGGCTGCCAACTATCTCCTGTATTATTTAATAATAACATCTAGGAAGTTCTAATACATGCATTAAAAAGAAAACTAAATAAGAAGCATAAACAAGATAAGAGATAAGTCTAAGCGATTTACTATTATTGAATTTCTTTATGTTTGAATTCCTATAAAACCTGAGCAATTTTACCAGAATGCATTCAGGAGAGAAAAAAGTCACTAGCTTGGTGGCACAGAATATTAACATAAGAAGTCCATTATTTTTATAATATCTGTATGCATCCAGAAATAAAAAAATTGGAAAAGATGTCATTTACCATAAGAAACTCTAAAAACTTAGAAATATATTATAATATGAAATACATATGAATCACTTTAAAAATCCTAATGAAATATATAAAAGTGATTGGAACAAATGGAAGACATACGTCCTTATATACAAAGCTTGTGTCTTAACAACATGAATTCTCCAATTATATTTAGATCTTTTATAATTAATATTATATTGTAATTAATATAATGCTTTAATATGATACAATATTTTATAAAGTATTTCTACACTCCCCCCACTTGGATAAAATAACTTTGACATTCATATGGCAAAGTAATGCCTTATAATGTCTAAAAATGCATTTTTAAAAAAAGCGGTTAAGTTCTCAACACTATATTACACTATTGACATGTCAGAATAAAATCCCTGTGGCACTGGCTTTGGAATAAATGAAAGGAACAGGACAGCACAATACAACATGCTGACACAGCTCTAGAATATCCTGTATGAAAAATCGTATTTCAGTTCAGTGGAAACATGCCTTCGTTAAATAATGTGGTTCAAATGACTATACATCAAGAAGAAAATATAGCTTGTTATCGACCTTACAACATACACCCAATGATTTTTAAGAACATGAAAAGTGTGCATGTAAAAAAAATGATTTGATCGTAGGAAAATCTAAATACTCACACGATGTAGGACACGGAAAACATTACTACCCAAAACTAGAATTTTGGAAATCAGAAAAAATTTATATAAACATAATTACCTGGGTAAATCATATAATAATGTATATGTATATGTACACACATACGGGAGAGTGCATTTTTCAATATTGAAACACTCAGATGAGCCTAGATTTTAGACACACAAAGAGCTCTTGGTTCACAAAAATATATAAGAAAAACAAAAGCAAGCAATATTTAAATAGACAGTGATTCTGAAGGAAAAAAATGTGAGAAGAACATATTCACATAGTTAGCAAACATAAAAAAAACCTTTATTATTAACAAGATCAATACCAATTCAGGTAACATGAAATAGTTTTATATCTATCAGACTGGAAAATATTTTTAAAAGACAAACAATTTTTTCCAGGTGGCTAAGTAGAAAAATGCTATTCTCATACAAAGAAAGTCATAGAGTGTGAAATTACAAATATTTTGACAATCAAACTGGAAAAATATATTAAAATTCAAATTATATTATGTACACTTAATCCTAGCAAACCCAATTCTAGAAATGCATCTCTTCAAGCATTTGAACATAAAACAAATATATGATAAAGTTTACTACAGCATTTGTACAGGAATAACGTACTTGCTTATCTTTCTTTGTGATGATTTATCAAATTACCATAAGCTAATATGCATCCATTAAAAAGAACCATTTAAGCCCTAACAGTTGACTTTTAGGATATTACATAGAGTATTATTAACAGAGAAACATAAGATGCAGAAAAATGTGTCAAACTTATATTTGTTGGGAAAATTATGACAAATATTCTCTTCTAAATCTCTAGATTTATGTAGAAGCAGAAAAGCATGGATATATGTGTCTTACATTATTATTTTGGCTTACACAGATAGGAAGATGGTAGTGTGGGAAATGAAGATCACAGAATAGCCGTTTTCAAAACCACTTCATCAGATTAGCCTAGACTTCTATAAAACTGAGCATGTGTTCATACGAGGTTTTAAGCTATGACAATTAAGTTTGTGAACTTTCCACCATGTGTTTACATCAGCAGCACTGTACAAACAACTTGGTAAAGTTTAATAACCTTGGTATATCAGTGTCTCACAGCTGTATTCATGTCAATGTGTGGCAGAGTCTACCTGAGTGACTTCCTCCTTGTTAGGTGTTTTTGTGTGCCCTTGGGAGAATGTCAGAGTGTGAAATATAGCAAAGAACAAACATTAAATTTCTAGTTAAACTTGGCAAGAGTGAAGGTGAAATCAGGGACATGCTGTAGATACTACCATGATAAAAACAGCAGTGTAAAAATGTATTAAACAAAAGTGTCACTAAGGAAGAGAGGTCAGGGCAGCCAGCAAAACTCATGAGCAGAAATGAAAAAAAACATTGCAAATATTCACTGAGTTGTGCACCATAACCACTGGCTGACTGTGAGAAGCACAGCAGACCAAGTAAACATCAATAGAGAAACAGGAAAATCTTAACTAAAAATTTTGGCAGGAGAAAGATGTGAATCTTACATCACGACTATGCATCAGCTCACATGGTACTTTCTTTGAGGAGCTTTTCAGCCAGCAAACAAATAATTGTATTGGAACCCTTTCTTCTCCTTATTTGGCTCCCAATGACTTTTTTTTTTTACCCAAAGATAAAGGAAATAATAAAAGAAAGACATTTCGAAGACATTCTGCACATCGAGAGTAATACAGCAACAGCACTGATGGCCATTCCAGAAAGAGTTCCAAACTTGCTTTGATGCGTGTAGCAGGTGCTTGCCTTGGCACATAGCTTCCTAACAGGAGTACATCCAGGGGGACTGTAGTGATTTTCAGTAATGGGCATGTAGCATTTTTTCTGGGATGAGTTCATGAAATTAATTGTCATACCTTGTAAGTGAATATAAATTTCCAAATAGTGGAAAAAATATTTTTAAAAAAGTAGAAGAAGAAAGAATTATAAAGCAGATACTCCAGACTAGATAGTGAGCAGTTAAAAAAATAAAGCCTATTTGCCTTTTATTTCAATGTATGAATCAAGTTCATTCAAATGGGGTAAGGAAGTTTCACTTCATAAAATGTTAGTAAAATAACTTTGTTGCTTAACTTTGCATATAATGTATATGCCATGTGAGTTCTTGAAAGATAATCAGTTAGTCAAATAAATCCTGAAATGGCTAAGTGGCTGTCATTTGTAGTTTGAATGAATGATGTCGCATTCATTTTTGCTTCAATAGCTAGATTCCCATCTACGCAGAGGTTTCACTTCATCTGCGACAGACTGACAAATTGATGGCACATGCTACTTTTCTTGATGGACTTCAGCTCTTTTAGGGTGAATTGAAAAATAAATGTATTATTTTCAGATAATGTGGAAGAAATACTACATAATACCTTTATGGGAATTTATTGTATGTATGATAATAAAAGTTTCACCTTAGGACAGTGCTAAAGGGAATACTGTTTTATGCTCTTCTCTTTCGAACAACCTGTTCTTTTGTCAAGAATTCAACTGACAGAGGGGCACAAAAAAAATCATTGTGACTCGGAGAGAGAGAAAGATAACCACCTGACAGAACGGTGAAAGTACTATCCCATTGCAGGAGTAATAGCATTGCAAAAACAGAGACCATCATCTGAAATCGTCAACCTTCTTCCTCTCGTAATTTAGATCCAGTAGAAAAAGTAGTAAATGTGTTAATGTGAAGCAGAAGAAAATCATCTGAGAAGCAAAATTGGGGTAACATTAAATCTTCAATATAGCCTTTGCGTTATTAGGACGGAGACCTTTGCCAGAAGAAATTTATGAATAGTGTCTTTTCTAATGTTCAGAAATTTACATTTGCAAAGAGCAGGTGAGATATCATTGGCTATTAAATATACACTAAAAGAAGGCCAATGAACTTGGGTTCCAATGTGTAAACATTGCCAATAAGAAAAATAGGGAAAGGAGACGTTCAAATGCTATTTCCAGGCTGGTAGGTGAAAGCAGAAGGGGAGAAATTTAAGAGAAGAAAGTGTTTCAAAAATATTAAATTCTCACGTGTGTGCTGAGAAATTAAGTAAAACGATGTGGCCATTTTTGTGCTTGGCAAAAACAGAGTGTGAATAAGTCCACGATGAAGAAAAGACGTGAAGAAAGTGAGTGTCAGTTACTCCTGGAAGCTGCCGCTGTAAAGGGGGAAGCCGTTTGGTGGTTCCCAGGGGAGACCAGGGCAATGATTTTCAACCTTATATATTCGAATGATGTGGGCTATATTTAAAAAACAGATACCAACCACCGGCCAGTTAACCCCAAATCTCGGGTATAGGGCCAAAGCACCGTAATCTTTAAAAGCCTTACACATGATTATAAAGTACAGTCATGGTATAAGAACTACTGGGAAAAATACATTTTTAGAATCCCCCAGAACACAGGACCAACGCTGAGGCGGAGAGATGACTATTAAGGAAGAGATGGACTTTCTCAGCTTCACATTGTGTCGGGAAAGACGGGAACAGAGCATATATTTGTGTTTACTGGAGAATGAAAGGTGACAAAGTTTGCGTCTGATAGAAACTCCTGATTTTGTCAGTGAATCAGATGAAAAAGAATATTCTGAATATAAAAAGTTAGGGGGTGGCGCCTGTGGCTCAAGGAGTATGGCACCGGCCCCATATATCTCATATACCGGGAGTGGTGGTTCAAGCCTGGCCCTGGCCAAAACCACAAAAAAAACCCAACCAACCAACCAAACAAACAAACAAAAAAATAGAGATAAGAAGAGGCCAGAGGTTTACAGAGAACTAACTTACTGGAGAAACACTGTGATCTCTCTGGGAAATACTGAGGTTCCTCAGGAAGCTGAAAGCCACAAATCATTGACAACTTCTCAGATATGCGTTTTTTTTGTTTTGTTTTGTTTTGTTTTTTCTCTAGAAATGTCCACCTCCCTCTTATAGCCATGAACAAACGTTCTGATTGTGCTCCCTGCAGACAAAGATTGGCCATGAAGTTGTAAGAAGCCGTGGTGCAGAGAAACCCCGAGATTTTCACCAGGAGGATTTTATTGCTCGGAAGAAATACTGGATATGGAGAAAATAAAGGGAAGATGCCATCACTTTGTATCGTATACTAGTGGTCTGAGGATGGCTACCAACAGGAAAAGGGGGAGAGCAGAGATTGTGGCCAGAAAATGGCATGTTTAAGTTAATAATTTTAGACATTAAATAGTGCTGAGTCATGGAGAGAATAAAGACCCAGGGGGTAGAGAAATATTTGAAGACAAGGTTATGGGTGCTAAGGAAATAGGATGACTGATTTGCTCGTATTTTGGGGAATGAGCATCTCCATGGATACTATGATGTTAGAACAGTGACAAGGGTTAGGGTGCCAAGTACAGACTTAGAAGGCTTCAGGGATTAATGACTACTCATTTAGAGATTTGGACGCTGCTACACAGATATGGAGAAGTAGCAGCCTGGTGGATGTGGTAAACTCACAGGGGTAGGATCTACCAAGCTGAGGCAATTACTACACAGAAAAAGCATTGGAGAGTTCTGAGGGTACCAGCTCTTCCTTCTGACCTTGAATATGTGGAGTATGGGACAGACGGCGGTAGGAGAACAGCACAGAGCATCCCGTTATGATACAGGTGGTAGAAATATTGAGATATTGCAGATCTGTGAACACCACAGTAAGCAGAGAGGAGTTAGATGATGTTGGAAGAAGACAAATTCCAACAAATCTCCTTGCTTGATGTGTTTAACATTAGGAGTTCTACCATTTATTAGAGGTAACTTGAATGTCTTCTTCTTTGGGGAAGGGAGATGGGTTTCATCAGACAAGCTGTAAGCATCTTTTCCAGTGTCTGGGGGTCAGTGTTCTACAGATCATAGGAAACTATCGGTGCTTTAAAGTTGCCCAAAGTCATCATAAAAGAGAGCAATGATGTGGGAAGTAATATAACTCAAACCCCAAATAGAAAAGGACTTAGGAGTGCTTCATAGGATATAGGCGACTTTCCCAAGAAATAGCGCTGTCTACACGGCAACAGTATACTGTTAAGTGTTTTCAGCTGCTTCCAGGGCTGTTCTCTCATTCATCAAAGTTAAATATAGAAGCGATGGAAATGGATCTCCCTGCGAGGTAGACTTCCTTCTCGTCACATAAATCTCAACACGTTTGAACAGGTACAGAACACGTTTACATAATGCTTCTGTTGAGGGAGTATCCGTTCCCTTTATGACCAATTGTCTTCCTTTCTGTGATGGTATCTGAGACCTCAGACACAAGTCCATAAAATCAGTGAACTTCACTTAGTTGAATTCTTGCTAAAAAACAAGAAACGTATAAAAACACTTGTTCCAGCACTGCCAGGAATACAAAGTCATAGAGAAAACTATCAATTTGCAGGAAAAAAAAAATGGTTAAGTTATACTATACCCAATTTATGGAATTGTATGCAGATTTTTTAATTATTATTTTAGGTTTATAGGAGGGTACATACAATTAGGTTGCGCTGTTTGCCTTTGTAAGGTAAATTCCAAGTTATAGTTGTGTCCTTCACCCAGAAAGTTCCCCTTATACCTGTACATTCTACCAACGAGGTGGGAACATATGTTCTTCTCTCGTATGGACCTATAGTTGTTAATCTACAAGTCTTGACTTAGTATTGGTACAGGGGATGGTTGATTTTCCATTTCTGACATACTTTACTTAGGAAGAATGCTCTCCAAATCCTTGCAGGGAAATAGGAAAGATGCAAAATCATTTTCATGGCTGTATAGTATTCCATGGTGTACATATACCACAGTTTATTAATCCATCAATGGGTTGGTGAACAATTAGGTTATTTTGACACGTTTGCAATTGTGAGCTGAGCTGCTACAAACACGGGAGTGCAAATGTCCTTGTGGTGAAATGATTTTATTTTCTTCTGGGTAGACACCTAGTAATGGTATTGTGAGACCCGATGGAAGGTCCACTTTTAGTTTAATTTGTATTTTGAATACAGTTTCTTTGAAATCTAGTGACATTATTTTATAAAGGACTCACCAACTCACCACCAATGCAACTTTGACTTTCATCGATGTAACTTTTTAAATATCAATGGGCGTGTTCATTGTCCACAAAGTGAAAAGCACGCCAGGGATAGGCATTTTCATCAATGACAAAGCCAATGCTGCACTTGGATTTTCATCGAAAACCCAACAAATATTAATTGTTCCGAAGCTCAGATTATGAGACCTCAATTGCCCATATTTCACATCAAGAGGGGCAGGAAGGCCTGTGACTCACCAGCAAGCTTTCTTATTGGGGGACACTGGACACTCAATTAGAATGATGTCATTTGAATTTCCACTTTAATTTAGTTTCCTTTGTATAACTGATGAGGAGAAAACAGTTGTAAATGAAGACTTAGGGCAAAAGAAGGGGAAGGGCTTAATGCCCAGAGATCCGTGAGAGCAAACGTGATAATTAGATGAACACTGAGATGTTTTCACCGGGACATGCCTGGATTCTAACTCTACAATTATATCTACATCAGTCTACCTCACTGTTTAAAAAATATATTTGGCCAGCTCCTCAGCTGATTTTTGTGACAGTTGTTGTCTCTTTCTTGGTCTCTCTGAATTAACAGCCTACAATTGGCCTGAAGGCTTTTGTATTTCTCGTTGAATTAACTCTCCAGGCCAACTAAATCATTTGGTCTTTTAGCCATGCCTCAAGCATAACTGGAATCCTGTCTGTGAAAGACGAACAGCATTGTTAATCAGCATCGAATAAACTATACTAGCAAATAGCAACACAGCATGCCCACCTAGAAAATTTAGTGCTTTTTTTTTTTTTTTTTTTTTTTTAAATGCCTTTACTCAGAGTAACTCAAGTAGAACAGCAGAAGATTTCCAGTTACTTGACTATGGGGAAAAGTGGGGTCCCTGTGAACAGCGTTGTCACGGGGCATATTTCAAAGGAAATCTTCCATTGGAAATAATTTGGGGTGGGCCTGGGTTTCTGGAATGTGGCAGGCCAACCCACTGCATGTTCAGACTCAGGAATAAAGTAAGACGGTACAAATGCATCTCTCATGTCGCAATGATTTCTTATTCCTGCGGATTTTCTTAAACCCCTAGGGATTAAGTTCAATTATTATACTCTGTGACATCATCATTTTGGCCACAATTAATTAGACAAGAGATGGGCTATGGCCTCCTGCTTGGTCGATCACACTGTGTCCCCCAAGGTTCTGGATTGGGATTCATGGACAACGGGGCAAGTCTCCTTGTATAATGAGTTGAATTACAATGGCGAGCTCAGGAACTGTGGGGTGCCCTCTGCAGTGAGAGTGGACCACTGAATCTGAAAACTGACACAGATACTTGAGGAAAGCAGATGGCTAGAAGAGAAAACACTCATCTGGGCTTCTCTGTTCCTGGTTCTAAAACCTTGAAAGTAGTAATCACAGGGGAGCGCCTGTGGCTCAAGGAGTAGTGCGCTGGCCCCACATACTGAGGGTAGTGGGTTTGAGCCCAGCCCCGGCTAAAATTTGCAACAACAAAAAAAAGTACTGATTACATTTTCTTTCCCGTGCTGTCACTAATTTCTCCAGTATTTGCTTAAACTAGCTCCAGTATAATTTAAAAAATCATGATGGTTTTTTTCTTTTAATGTGTACCGTAATTCCTGTCATCAGGCCATCAGAATAGATTTATCACATGTAATCCAAGTGTCTTCCAAAGAAGGAGTGCACAAATTAAGCCTTATTAGAAGGCCAGTGAAATTAACAACTCTGTCATTTATGCCAAAAATGTCAAAAGTAGACATTGTGTCTAGCTTTTTAAAACTCGTTTTGTACCCAATTAAGTCATTCTTGTAGTTAATTTTTTTCTTTTAATATTAACAATTTCTTTTTTTTCATTTTCTCCTCTTTAAAAATTTTTTTAAGAAATCATAACTGTATACATTAACGCATGTATGGGATACAATGTGCTGATTTTATATACAATTTGCAATGCTTACATCAAACTGGTTACCATATCCTTCACCTCACTAACTTAATTATTCTGTTAAGACATTTAATATTAACTATTTCTATATATACCCATGAAGGCTACAGAAAAGTGCTTTCCCAAGTTATTTCTAGGTATGTTTTATTAAAATCAATCAAATAAAACTCTTGACACATCTCTTCTAATTTTCAGTGGTCTGATAGAATTTGTGAAGTGGGATAAATAATTTAAAATACAGATTTTTAGGGAGGCACCTGTGGCTCAGTGAGTAGGGCGCTGGCCCCCTACACAGAGGGTGGCGGGCTCAAACCTAGCCCCGGCCAAATTGCAACAACAACAACAAAAACATTGAAAATATAGATTTTAGGTTAGGTTCTTATGAGCAAGTTATCAAACAAACAGAAGTTGTGTTAACAGGCTATATAAAATTTGAGTGCCAATAAAAGTTTTAAAAAAATAAAAATTACTATCATGAATATTAGTATTGGTAATAGCGGAATACTTGTGGTGGTTGTTGAAGTACTAATAATAATGCAGCTGACCTTTAACAAAGACCTGTTCTGTGCCAGGAACTAACACTGCTACAACTTTTACGACTTTTTTTCCCTTAATCTTCATAGCAACAATGATAGCCGTTATTACCATTTTACAGATGAGGAAACAAAAACTTAATGGCATTAATGAGAATTTTAAAATGTGTTTAAAATTCAGTTAAGTACTTTAATTTTATATTTTGAAAGAATGGATTGTAATATGTGAGATCCATTTGAATCTGAAACATACCCCTTCTGCTTGATGCTACTTGTATCCTATTTAAATTATATTTATTTGGTTTTTTTGCAGTTTTTGGCCAGGGCTGGGTTTGAACCTGCCACCTCCAGCATAGGAGGCCGATGCCCTACTCCTTTGAGCCACAGGCACTGTCCTACTTGTATCCTTTTTAAAACAGGCCTCCCTGTATCCTTTAATCTTTACTAAAGAGCATGAAGAAGTCATTGTTGCATATTCCAGTCAAAAGATTGAACTCAAAACGTTCTGGTGTCAGTGATCTAACCTTCTTGTCTAAAGAGCAAAGGACCTATATCTCCCACTGTTCTTTCTTCAATTCTTCATAATTTTCCTTCTTTCTGGTGTTAATTTTCTCCTCGGGGGATGACATCCTCTGATATTTGAAAGTGAATGACAGTTCCCTCCAAGTTTCCTGTGACTAGGTTGTTCAGATTATAAATGTGTGTGCTCAGACTCTTGAACACTGTTCACAAATTGGATTTTTGAAGTGTTAGCAATGTTCTCTCGGAGAGATTAATCTCCCCTTCAGTAGATTTGGGGCTGAGGGTGAACAACCCAAATGGAATATTTGACAGACTTTATCACACTCAGGTTTTTAAAGCTCCAGACCCGGAGTGATCTCTTGAGCAATTTCTCATCTATGTCTTCCATATTTCTGCTTTACCCGCCAGACTGCATATTTTGAGTGCATTGCCAGAATTTTGTGTTTCTGTCTTCAATGTGTTTTCATTCCTCTTTTCATGTCAGCCCTTTTTATTTGAAGACGAGAGTCTCAGTGAAAACATTTTACTTCACTTATCCTTACCTTGTAAAACCCAAGGGAATCAATGGAACAGAAAGGCGTGAGTTTGAAAGTTTCTTAATCAAAACCAGGGCTGCCCCTTTATTCTTCAAGGGAAGCTTCCCCTTTACTAAAGCAGGTGCCTCTACTGTGGAAATTCTCATCCTAGGGAAGAAATCTAAAAGTATATTTTATTCTTTTTTCACTCTTAGAAACTGACTAGAACTTCTAGGAAAATGTTTTGAAAATCCAGTGTGCATAACCCCTTCTCTGATCTAAGGGGATCGTCCCTGGTGTGTAGAAACTTCACATTGGTGCCACATCTTGCAAGTAATTGGCAGGGTGTTCCATGGTCTGTTTCCGTAGACATAGAGTCCTTTTCAAATAGGATATTCGCCATAACGATGTTTTCTTTAGGATATTTACGAACTACCCACTTATTCAATCAAACTGCTGGGTGAAGGGGACTGATTCAATCAAATCCTCAGAAACTGGAAGTCAACAGATTACAGACCCCAAAGACACGGAAACCACAAAGGGCAAATTTTCACAAGAGTAGTTTTTCAATTATTGGAATATTGTGTGCACTTGTATTTAATGAAATAAATGCAAAATTTCGAAGTTTCTTCTTAAGAAAAGAGGAAAAGAAGAAAAAGACAGAAAAGAAAGGGTGCATGTAGACCCACGAGGAGGGAGGGAGAAAAATAGGATTGTCACAGAATAATTCATTGTTTTGGAAAAACATGTTTTCTTTGTTATAAAAAAAAAAATTTATTAGTACATAGCCAACAAAATTTCTTACTGGAAACAAATGAAAGTTTAATATACTTTTTTCATCTTTAAAAGAATAAAATGTATACCGTATATACTTGATTATAAGCCGAGTTATTTCGGCACAAAATTTGTGCTGAGTTCGGGTTTTTCGGCACAAACTTTGTGCCGAAAAACCTTGGCTTATACTCGAGTATATACGGTATTTTGAGAAAAGTATATTTTTTCCAAATATTTTTCAGATGAAATTATAGTTAAACAGGTTTAAAATCTTTTATTTTATTTATTTATTTATTTTTTATTTTTATTGCAGTTTCTTGTTGGGGCTAGGTTTGAACCCATCACCTCCAGTATATGGGGCTGGCGCCCTACTCCTTTGAGCCACAGGCACCACCCTTAAAATCTTTTCATTTTGAGGGAAGATGGGGTCTCACGTTTGCTGAGGGTGGACTCAAACTTGTGAGCTCAAGCTATCCACTCTTCTTGGCCTTCCACCTGGGGAGACAGAGCAAGACTCTGCCCCAAAATAAATAAATGACTAAATAAATACTAACAAATTAAAAAAGTAAAAACAAAACCTATTTAACAATCATAGTTTAAATAATGAGGGTGAAATTTGAGGTTAGACAATTAAAGTTTTCATTTATAAATTTTTCTTCTTAATAAAACCCAATCTGTATATTCTTTGGGATATATACAACTTTGCTTTTGAACATTTATTTGCTTTTAAAAAGGCAATATATGTATTACAGAAACTAATAACTATATAAAAATAAAATTCATAGGTAAGTACCACTGCAAACATTTTGCTTCACTTTCATCTACTTATGAATATCTGGCATATCCAACATGTCATTAAAATTACAGTTACAGTTGCATATTTCTATTTCTTAGGTTTATCATTTAACTTAAAAGTACATTTATGTACATTTTTCAAGTTCAAAATATTTTAAAGGTTAACGTTAAATTTATTTTATAGATGAAACAGAATTAATAGTTACTTGTACCATTGCTCAATTGAGTTGTTTAATTTTTTTACATTTGTGATGAGCTGCTACTAACTTTGCCATACATACATATTTTATTGGAGATTATTCCTTAAAGATATTTTATATAGAATTTATGTCCTTATCAATTCTGTATTTCTTGTTCTATATCAAGACCTACATCAAAGACAATAGGTAGTCCTTCACTTTTAAGACCTTAATTGCGTACATAAATATTTTCCATAAAGTTTGTGAACATCTAAACACAAATTAGCCGTGTATCTTCCCTTTCAACAGGAGTTTTTAACCACCAAATATTCAGTTTTTCATAAGAATAATATAACGTCATGCTTATAGTTTCAATCACACCTATTGTGAATCCACTCATAGCGTAAATATTAGAAATATCTAACTTTAATGAGGTCTGTTTCCTGTATTGCCTGAATATCTAACCTTAATGAGGTCTGTCTCCTGTATTGCCTGAATTTGTCCATTATTCCTTTCCTGTTCTTGCTCATTCTTGTCTCTAATGTCAACGTTGTTATTATCATGCTCAAATTTTTGGATGCGACTCATTATAAGCTTTTAGAATCATAATTCTCCCCCCTAAAAAAAACGAAGACACATGCACAGACTCATCCTACCTGCCTTTGTCTTAGTAACAATCTGTGGCTCTGTTGCTTTGGGCCATAGTTTTGTTTTTTTTTTTTACAGGGATTTGCTCTTTATCAACTGTTTTTCTAACAGTAGTTCTTTGTCTGGTTTCATCTCCTTTATATTCTCTCTTATAAATACATCACATCACAAATACTATGGTATTTCTCGTGCAAGTCTTCTTTTTGTAATGCAGTGAACTCTTTTAAGAAAATTAAAAACTTAGATGCCTCAGCGGGTATAGAAACTGAGGTGACAGGGGTGGATTCGTTTGCTTTTTCTCACGTTTGTAAAGCATACCATCTAGAAATACTTACCTGGAAAGAAGTTGCCAGGGAAGATTTGTTTCAAAATTGATCTGATGAATTTCTAGAAAAATCTAGAAAAGGTGAGACTCTGATCTGTGGAAATTGTACTGTAATTTGATTAGTATCCTTACCACAAACAAAAATATTGATAAGAACCTAAGAAAACACATGTATATGTAAATATCCAGATTTTCTTAGGTTTTTTTTTTTTTTTTTTTTTTTTTTGACAGAATCTCACTTTGTCACCCTCAATAGAGTGCTGTAGCATCACAGCTCACAGCAACCTCCAACTCTTGAGCTTAGGTGATTCTCTTGCCTCTTGCCTCAACCTCCCAAGTAGCTGGGACTACAGGCACCCGCCACAAGGCCTGGTTATTTTTTTGTTGCAGTTTGGCAGGGGCTGGGTTTGAACCCGCCACCCTTGGTATAAGGGGGCGGTGCCCTACTCACTGAGCCACAGGCACCGCCCAATATCCATATTTTCTTATGACAATGGTATTTCCTTTATTTTTAAAGTGACAAACACACTTAGTTCTTGTTCTGTGCTGGGAACTCTTTTAAGGGCAATTTTATAAATGTTGATTCTTTTAATCTTTACCCTGGGAGGTAAATATTATTGGTACCTACATTTTATTGATCATAAAACTGAGTTGCAGACAGGTTAAGTATAGTTGGTAAGTACTGGAACAGGTTTAGAAAACAAGGCACTAGTTCCAGAATCTCCTTCTAACTGTGTAATGCTTCCTTTTGGTTATGTTGGAGACTGTCTAAATCTTAACACATAAAAGTAAACCTTCAATAACAGGGTCACAGATGGCCCTCAGGATGTATGGAAATCCTACAAGCAATAGTATGTGTGTGTGTGTTTCTGTCTGTGAGAGAGAGAGATAGAAACATCCTTTTTTTTTTTTTTTATTGAGACAGAGTCTTTCTTTGTCACCCTCAATAGAGTGCTGTGCCATCATAGCTCAGAGCAAATGCCAACTCTTGGGCTCAAGCGATTCTCTTGCCTTAGTTTTCCTAGTAGCTAGAACTACAGGTGCCTGTCACAACACCTGAGTATTTATTTATTTTTTTTTTAGGAGGCCCAGGCCAGGTTTGAACCTACCAGCCCTGGAGCATGTGAATAGCATCCTAACCTCCTAACCACTGAGCTATGGGCATTGAGCTGAACATCCTATTTTTAATTAATTTGCAATCAATATAACCCTCCCAAAAGTTTAAAATATTGATTCTAGGTTATTTTGGGTGAGTTCGTGTTATGTGTGCCTGGCGTGCTTTTGTCTGTTCATTTAGAAAAATAAGAGATAAGAAAATTATGTTTGCTAATTTGGGAAATGTTTTAGTGCAGGAAAGATTAATATGAAGTTCAAAAAATCTTTGAAGAAGCAGAAAGAAGATACACAAAGTAATCTTCAGAAAATGATATTCAGCTCTACCTTAGAATTATCCTCATTTGACTTTTTCTAAAAACCTATTTCTTTATGCAGCACTCACGCACTTGTACAGATGTATACTCACCCACAGACTCAGGGAAGGGAAGGAGGGACTTAGACCTTGTGAAACAAGCACAAGCTTTTATTTCCACCATGCAATACTACTTCTGACAGACCACGTATCTGAACGCCTGATGTCAAGTTTCTCAACGTGGTTCCACCTGCTGTTAAATTAAGATATGAAGGATGAATTCCAATTCTAACCCAGCACTGCCCTTTATCGGGAAGTAGGCTTTGCGAAAACCTAGAAATCTTGTTTTCACACAAAAAAGACCAATGCAGTACCAGTTTTGATTTTAATGACCCAAGAGAAGCTAATGGTTTCTCCTTCTGCAGATGGGAAAGCAGACCTTCACAGGGGATAATTATGTTTACAGGGACATCAATTATGTAGTCAAGGGGAACTGCTCTGAACTCTTGATTTTATCCTCATGTTTTAGTGGAGCAGGAAATGTGGTGAAATGATAAGGTGGGAGGTGATTTCAGATTCTTCTTTAAAAGAGTTTCAAGTAACAAATATTTCATACATGGTAACACCAGACACCATCACATTAATTAAAATTGATATCGATATATTTAAATATTTTGTATTGTATAGTTTTTTGCAGGACACAGGGCTCTTCTTTGGGGGTCTCATGAGATAGGTATGAGATTGTTTTTTCTCTTTGTGAAAGGTGATCGAAAGACAAATAGAGCTCAGTCAATTTTTACACAAACCTGCAGCTCTAAATATGACAAAGGAAGCCTAATTTTAAGTCATGTGAGTGTTCTAAGGTGGTACTTTTAAAATCTGCAGTGGGCACAAGGATCACCTACACTGTGAGCTAAAACAGACCCTCTCCCTATGGACTATAACTCAGCAGGTCTGACGTGGGATCCAGAAGGGCGTGGCCAAAGGTTGCAGGTGATGGAATGTTGCTGTTCCATGAACCACACTTTGACCAGGTGTTTCAGACAGATCTGGGATTCAGTCTCAGTTTAACGAATTGCAATTGCCTTAGTCTGTAAGTCATTGAAGCTTCTTAAGCCATATTCTCCTCACTTTCACATTAAGGAAAAGCCTACCTACTTCCCTTGTGAGAACTAAATGTCTGTCTTAAGTGCTGGTAATGTGAACTCCATTCTGCTCTGCGAGGGGCCATCCTGGGGAGCTCTGTGGATTCTCCCTGTTCCTTCCCCCAGGATTGCCCCTGATTCCCACCCTGATGG
The DNA here is from genome assembly GCA_963574355.1 of Loris lydekkerianus. Classification (NCBI taxonomy): domain Eukaryota; kingdom Metazoa; phylum Chordata; class Mammalia; order Primates; family Lorisidae; genus Loris; species Loris lydekkerianus. Next base: position 28,641 of record CAUYPK010007093.1, on the reverse strand, counting down.
AACAGAGCAGCCTTTGAGGCTTCACTCAGGCATCCTCCTGAGAAGGTATTGAACTGAAAATTCTGCAGTTGAGAGAATTATTTGTTATTAGAGGTAGTAGACTGTTTTTATGACACCAGCTCCCTCCTAAGTTTGCGGTACATTAATCATTTTAATGTTACGTTCAGAGTTTTATCATAAAAATGACTCATTAATTCAGACCATTCTGAAAAATAGAATGTGAAGATCTGGGCAAAATGATGGCTAACGTTAAGCAGTTCGCTGCTATTGGTAGAAACACGTTTCTTTCGGTGAATATAATGACATGAGTATAAAAAATACTTTAAGAAATGTATTTAATTTAATTGGCGGAATAAACTAACCTAAAGCACTGTATTATGAAGTTATAGGAATTAAACCAGTTTCATTTTATGCCAATTTGCCATATTGTAACTATCAATTTCGATTTTCAAATAATCTCTAAATAAAACTGTAATAAGACATATCCCCATCTATTCAATCCAAAAAAGTTATGAACATACTTTCATATAGAATTTTTTTTTAGAATTTTAAATAATTATTTTCTTTAAATGTAGCATTTCAATGTATGTTGTTATAATGTATGCTGAATCAATTTTATTAGGATTTCTATAGAGAAAATATGTAACAATGCAGAGCCATATATAAATTAATACATATTAATTTTTCAAAAACTGAGGGTAGGGATAACCTCTTCCCTTTTACAATGATGGTGGTGATGATTATTCTTTTGATTTGGAAAAAAGTAGAATGTATCATTTATAAATAATATCTTTTCAATACACACATACATACTGAAAATAAAAAGATGAATGGTACAATGAAAATATTTGGATTTCACATGATTTAAATCCAAATAATACTTTGTAACATTTTCCCAAGCATAAAGCTTAGGAACACATTATTTCAACTGGTGTTTAATCTGGGTTGCATTTTAATGTTAGCAAATGTATTGGGGGTATCGGAATGTGAAAAAGACTCACAGTTCACTTTTCCAATTCTATCACTGAAAAAGACCTTCTTGAATTAACTCTTTCTTTCTAATTTCTCCTTGTTTTGTCATAGGCGTGAGACCTTGGTTTACCCCAGTCTCTAACTTGAAGTTTATAGTTTATTTTCTACATTTGTAAGCATCTCATATCTGGCCTGGATGATGCTGAAAATGGCTAGTTGATGTTTTGATTTCCCTCATTTGCCCTTAGGCGCCTCTTTCACATTTGTTCTTATATTAGATCCATAGAGGGCCACACAGTGTTTTCAAACCACAGAGTATTTTTTTGTTAGGCTCCTGCCTGAGAAGGTCGGGTACTAGATATTCAGAATTTAAGAAAGTGAGCTTTTCTTAATGGTCAGAAAACAAAGTGAAATTCTGCAAAACTAATAACATAAATGTCTCCATTAAAAACCTGGTATTAAAATGAACACAGTGCCAAGAATTCTCCAAAATCACATTAATTAAAGACATAATTATAATTAGGAGATTATTGATTATTGTGCTAGACAAATGAAATACAGATAAACAAACCTCATTCACATACTATTTAGCTCAGATATAATCTGGTCCTTTTGGACCTGGCACATCTCGATAGACTGGTTGTAAACTTCTGATTGTAGAGCCTGGGAATATGCTAAGTTCTTTTTCTGATTTTTTGTTCTTTGGTTGCCAGGTTGCTTAATGTCTTTATAGCCTCTACTGACTCCTGGAGCTCTTTGTTCTTCTTTTTGTAAAACAACCCCTTGAATACGAAATTTGCCCCCATACCATGCCACCCCCCAAATTTCAACTAACCGAAGCATTCGTAAGGTTCATGAAATTCATTAAAAGTCAGTGTTTCACAAGGACATTTTCATTACCCATAGAACCTATTTTTTATGCTTATGATTAAAATAACCATAATTTTAAAAATCTACATATCACAACCAATTCCAAATGCACGTTCTACTAAGAAGACACATTTGAGCCAGGCACAGGGGCTCACACCTGTAATCCTAACACTCAGGGAGGCTGAGGCACGTGGATTGCTTGAGCACAGGAGTTTGAGGCCAGCCCGAACCTGAGCCAGAGGGAGCCCTATCTCTAAAAATAGGCAGGCGTTGTGGCAGACACCTATAGTCCCAGCTACTTGGGAGGCTGAGGCAAGGCTGAGGTAAGAGAACTCTTGAGCCCAAGCGGTTGAGGTTGCTGTAAGCTATGATGTCACTGTACTCTACAAGGGAGACAAATTGAGACCTTGTCTCAAAAAAAAAAAAAAAAAAAAAGAAAGAAAGAAAAGAAAATACATTATAAAATAAAAAATGTTTACAAGTATGTCAAGTCTGAAATTCATGGAATAAAGAAATAGTATCTTTCATTCTTAAGTAGAAAACCCTACAAAGGCAGAAACTGCAAATAATTTTTTCAAGAGGATATAGTATTTAATGGCGTTATGGTGGATTTGCATTGGAATCTGTCCACTTGGTGAGACTCAACTCATTTTCCAGAGGTTTCTTTCAGGTTATGGTGCAACAGGAGAGAGATTCTTATGTGAGTTTTGGAGGGCAGAAATGAAGCTCCAACAATAGAGGATGCCAGAAAGATGTATACACATTGGAAGAAAGAAAAAAAAAAACTGTATTAAATTTATAATAAACAATGTTTGACTTTCACAATTACCAAGAGGTGCTCAACATGACTTATATGCATCTTTTGTTATCGGAATGTATCGAGTATTACAGTTTAATACAGTTAATTCCTTTCTTAAGATGTGTATACTTTTTCTTTTTTTCATTTTGTACCCTCTGAGAAGTGTGGCTCACATACCTGCCTTGCTGGCCTTTCTTCTCGACTGAAGGCAGTATCCAGGTCTGCCATTGCTTTTCCATTCCCTGAATTCTCCTTCCCTACTCATGACTAATGAGACAGATATATATGTCTGTGTTTAGCTCCGTAACACATTCAGATGCCTCAGCTTCTACAGGATACTCATCCTGCCAATTGAGGGGAATTGGGCTGGGAGAGAGTTGGGGGGAGGGTCGGTAAGAAGAGGCCCTAAGGAAAGATCAAATTGGTGCCTGACACAATTTCAAGAGGGAGTTCCCAGGGACTCATCCCTTCTTCTTGGTTAAAGAGCCAAATTTATGTGAGATTTTTCTTCGCTTGTTTATTTGTAAGCAGAGTAGTCACAAGTTTAACATAATTGGTTATAAAATGATTTTTTCAAGCCTCACAGAAATCTCAAAGCAAAGTGCCTACAACAGTAACACAAAAAATAAAAAGCAAGAAATAAAAAAAAAAAAACAACAACTGCGAGACAAAAATCACTTTTAACAAAGGAAGGCAGGAAGGAAAAAAGAAAAAGAAGACCACAAAACAACCAGACGTCAAATAATAAAGTGGCAGTGGTTTGTTGTCACCTATAAATAATAATATTAATTGTGAATGGACTAAACTCTCCAATCAAAAGACATGGATTAGCTGAACGAATAAAAAATCAAGAGCCGGAGAGAGACTCTGTCTCAAAAAAGTAAAAAAAAAAAAAAGCCAGTCGTATCAGATGTTGTCTGTAGGAAACCTACTTCACCTACTATAAATACACAGTTTTTCTATTTTTGGTAGAGACGGGGTCTTGCTCCTACTCAGGCTGGTCTCAAGCTCCTGAGCTCAAGGGATCCCCCTGCCTCGGCCTCCCAGAGTGCTGGGATTACAGGCGTGAGTGACTGTGCCTGGCTACAGATCAACTCTGATCCTATCCACATAGGTCCTATGGGGAAGTGATGGGGTGTAACTAAGCAAATAAGAAAGCAATAAAAAGGAACAGCAGGTTGAAACATCCTGGATTGCGTTAAAAAGATGGGAACCCAGCAAATTAGTTGTTTTCTTTTTGCCACATTGGATCAAAATTAGTTTTTTTCTGAAGAAAACCTGCTGCTCAGATTTAACTGCTATGTCTTCTAAATTCATAATTCCTTACCTTAAATGGATAAATAATTTTGTGTGGAACAAGCCCGTCAACCTCTGACTAACTCCGCCAACTCTGCGTCATTTCCCTACTTTCACTTTAATGATATGGTTTTTCTTCACATCTCTTCATTTCCAATACTAGATGAGTTTACTCCCTGCTTCATAAGTTCTTGTTTATTTGTAGAGTTTTTATAATTTAATTATTATTTAATATAATTCTTTTGTGTGTGTGTGTTTTTTGAGCCACTGCACCCAACCAAAATACTTCTTCTTAATTAAATGATGTGAGATGGGTCTTGTACACATTGGGATTTGCTTGTAAACAATTACATGTACTGTTCACAGGTCAATTGTAATTTACTCAAGTTCATAACACAATAAATCATTTTAAAATGCTGTAGAAAAAGGAGCACCTATACACACACACACACTGCACATATATGTCATACATAACATAGCATCATATATGCACCTATACACACACACACACTGCACATATATGTCACACATAACATAGCATCATATATAGAACATCTAGGGGAAATAATAAATTGCTTTGTGAGTCTAAATAGACACTTTTTTTAAGAGAAAATATTTATTTAACCCAATGCTGTGTCTATTATGTGCCAGACACTAAAATTTAGGTGGTTTCTGCACTACAGTAAGCAAAGTGGTGATCCAGTCCTCCACAGAGCTTCTACATTAACAGGGAAAAATGAGTCAATAATAGTCATAGCAAGTAATCTAGTAAATTCTATAACAGCTCAGAAGAAAATACAAGCCATGTAATAAGATAGAACTGGAGAAGCGAGGTCAGATAGGGTAACAACAGTAATTTTAAAAGGACAGCGGCACCTGTGGCTCAAAGGAGTAGGGTGCCAGCCCCAGATTCCGGAGGTGGTGGGTTCAAACCCAGCCCTGGCCAAAAACTGCAAAAATAAATAAATAAATAAATAATAATAATAATAATAAAATAAAAATAAAATAAAAAGAGTCTCTGGGGAAGTGGGATTGAATGAAGGCATGAAGAATTTGAAGGGCAGAGTGAGTTATCTGGATGGAGGCAGAGGAGGCAGTGCAGGCAGAGGGAGAAGCTGGTGTGAACCCCCAAAGCTGCAGCAGGCCTGGACTGTCCATTGCTTTGCAGGGGGCAGGCAGTCTGTAAGTGTGAGGGAAACCCTGCAGGCTTGGGAGGCGTTTTTTGAGGACTTTAGCTTTAATCTGTGTAAACAATGCCAGACTTTGAACACAGCAGTTCGATGATCTGATATATATTTTTAAAGGACTATAGCTCCTGCTATTTTGAGAATAAATTGAGCGGAGAGTGCTACATTTGAAGCAGGGAGACTTCTCAGAATCGTATTATCTCTTGCAATAATTCAGCTACAATAATATTAACCCTGACTGCAGGCTACGAGAATCAATGAAGTTTTCTGGGAGAGGTTCCGTATAAGAAAGAGGAGAAAATACAGCGAGCAATTGAAGAATGGAATTTCTATCAACTGAGAGGGGTCGAGCAAGGTAGTTTTAAAAGGCAAATGGGGAATTAAGTTCTGGGCATGTTGAGATTGACACATTTCACAGACATCCCAATGAAATGGTCAAATTGTCATGGCAAGTTAGACATAGGAGTTAAGAGCTTAGCGAATAATCTAAAATAGACCGATACATTCAGCTTTCTTGGCCATTTGAATATTTGACACTGTGAAACAAGTGGCGAAGATGATTAAGAAAATGAATTGAGGTAGAAGACAAAATAACCAAAGAATGAGCTCTGGAGTCTCCAACCTTGAGAGTGAAGAAAAAGGGAGACTCTAAAATAGGAAAACAAAAATAAAAAGGAGCAAAACAGACCAGGAAGAAGCTGCTGAGTTGTGATCAATGACGTGGATTTGAAGACCAAGATGATCAGAGTGTCAGAATACACTTTGTGAGATAGTCTTGCTACCCTTTCTTTCAGATTATCTTTTTAAAAATAGAAATTAATGCTGAATTGCATTCTAAAAACTGATGAATGGTTCTAAATACATTGCTTCTACGATTTAGAAGGAGCACTTTGAGGTCTAAAGTGTGTCATGTCGTGATTATTGGACACTGTTTTCACTTGAGCTACGATGTTTGATCCCGGCTTTCTCTCCCCGGAGAACTTGGACTTGGCTCCATTCTCTGAGCTGATTACTGAGGCTTTGAAACTGGCTCTAATGAATTACGGTGATGACTCCCCAGTGATTATTGATTTCACCCGGCTCACTGAACAGAAATAAGTACTTTCTAATTTGTTGTGACATTGAATAGATGTGTTTATTTATTAAGGGATGTTGTAGTGGCAGCATGCCACCTTGTCAGGGGAAAGAGCAACTTTCCTTTTCTGAGACAGAAAGAATATCAAGAGTGGAAAATTTGCTGGCTACGGGAACCCAACACACAAATGTCAATGTAATTTAAAAATAGGACAAAAGCAAGAAAAAAAAAAAAGCCCACTAGTACTAGAATCAAATACCTCTGAGTTTTCTGTAAACTCTGCTACATGAGCTTTGACTTTTGGCAAATTACGTAAGACCTAACATCTTATTCATAGGTTTTTCATTACAGAGATATGACTGATGAAACATCCCTCAGGGACATTAGAGCTTACAGTGAAAATAAATGAGAATGGCTCTGAAACGCTTAAAGGGTTAAAGAACTATGAAGTTTGGTATCCTGCGTTTCTAAGGCCCTTAATCTAGCAAAAATTAAGGCCAGAAGAGTTATTTTTATTTTGGGAACTTCTGTATTATTTGAACAGTTGAACTTTCTGGAATTTAATTTTTTTTTTTTTTTAATAGAGACAGTTTCACTGTATCGCCCACGACATCACACAGCTCACAACAACTTCCAACTCCTGGACTTAGGCAATTCTCTTGCCTCAGCCTCCCAAGTAGCTGGGAATACAGGCGCCCACCACAACACGCAGCTATTTTTTTTGTTGCAGTTCGGCCAGGGCTGGGTTTGAACCTGCCACCCTCAGTATATGGGGCCGGCACCCTATTCACTGAGCCACAGGCGCCGTCCTCTGGAATTTAAATGTAATACTTTATTGAAGGTCACCACAGTAGCAACAGACTCAATGTGTTTTTGGTCAATCGTCGAAAATATTAAAAATTATCCAAGATTTCTGTTCCTAAAGATCTAAAGATCTTGTGGAGGTATTTCCTGCATTTCAATTTAAAGACAAAAATTTCTTCCAAAAAAATATGAATATTATTAAAAAGATATATAGTGTTGATGAGAGGATATTTTGAATAGTATTTTTTCATCGATTAGAGTAGATACATATTTAAACTTGTCTTTATTAATGTTACCTATACCTAAAAGTGTACAATGTGATGTTTTGATATACAAATGCGGTGCCTGTGGCTCAGTGGAGTAGGGCACTGGCCCCATATGCTGGAGGTGGCGGGTTCAAACCCAGCCCCTGCCTAAATCTGCAAAAAAAAAAAAAAAAGAAAAGAAAAGAAACCAAATGCATAGTGAAATGATTACCACAGTCATGTAAACTGACAGATTCATCACCCACTCCAATTACCTTTCTGTGTGTGAGTGCTCAGAGTATCTAAAATCTACTCTTCTAGTAGATTTCAGTATATGGTGCAATATTTTTAACTAAGGTTCTTATGTTGTGCGTTAGATCCCTAGACACATTCATAGCACAGAACTCCACATTTGCACCCTCTTACCTATTTCTCTCCATGTTCTCCCACGGTCTAGGCTTCTAACCACTGCTGTACTGTGTTCCCATGCATTTGACTGTTTTGAGATTCCATGTATAATAACAAGCACCAGGATTTCTCCCTTTGTGCCTGGCTTATTTCATTTAGCATGACGCCTTCTGATTTCATCCATGTCGTCCCACATGGTAGTATCTCCCTTTTTAAGGATGAATAATATTCCATTGTGTGTGGGTTTGTGTGTGTGTGTATGTGTGTGTAAATGCCACCATTTCTGTGTGTATGCGTGTGTAAATGCCACCATTTCTGTCTTCTTCATCCTTAGACATTTCAGTTGTTTCCATGTTTTGGCTATTATTACTAATGTTTATCTGTTTTTTAAATTATCTTTTACTTTTATTTATAAATATTAGTTGTCTATTTTTTTGTTACTTAAAAACAAATAAGAGGAAGTTAACTGATGACTCTATACTGAACCTCAGAGTCAAAGCATTCTATAATAGACATACTCTTATTCGACAATGTGAATGTTACTTTCTCTGCATTATTATTATTATTGCTTAATATTTCTATGCAGCAATTCTCTGATTTCTTTTCTGAATGTATGTATGTTCGTTCATTCTTTACGAGGTTTTTGTTTCAAGTCCTTATCTTGAACATTGTTGTTGTTATTAAATTTTAAGCCTCTTCAATTTTGTGAAGGCAAAAAATGGAAACCTAAAAAACACACGTATATGTAAAAATAAAAAAAAAAAAATGTTGCATTTCCAGGTCATATACAGTCAAGTAATTTTCAACAAGGTTGTCAAGAAGACACAATGAAAAAAAGATGGTCTCTTCAATCAGGAGGTGTTGGGAATACTTGATATCCACATGCCAAAGAATGAGGCTAGGCCCTTACCCTATGCCATACGCAGTAATCAGCTCGGAATGGAACACCTAAACATAGGGCTCCACGCCATACAAAGGGAGGAAAGCGTAGGAAAATAGCTTTATTGTATTATTGGTCTTGCCGGTGATTTTTTGGATATCACGCTAACACTCTGAAAACAAAAACAAAAAACAAAACAAACAAACAACAACAAAAAAAAACAAGTGGGATTAAAAAGCTTAATTTTAAGATTAAGATTAAAAAGCTTCTGCCCAGCAATGGAAATAATCGACAAAATTAAAAGACAGCATACACATTAAGAAGAATACTGGTGAACCATATATCTGATAAGAGGATAATATACCAAAGTGATAAGGAATTCACACAACTTGATAACAAAAATATCCTCACATAACCTGATTTTTTTAAGCAAAGGACCGTTTAAATGATCCTAAATACAGATTTTTCTGAAGAAGATATAAAAATTATATCTTTTATATATAAGATATATATATATATATATATATATATATATATAAAATCAGATAGAGGAAAAGATGTTTGGCATCGCTAATCATTGGGGAAATGTGATGATTAGTGATGTCAAACAGTGAGAAATCACCTCACACCTGTTAGGGAGGCTATTACCTAAAAGACAAGCAATAAAAAATGCTAGTCAGGGTAGAGAAAAGATAATCCTTGACCACTGTTGTTGAGGATATAAATTTTGTAGCCATATGGAAAAGCATATAGAGGTACCTCAAAAAATGTGATGGATATCTTTTTAATGTTAATATAACTATGACAATAATAGATGTATATAAAGAAAATGTAAATAATATATTCCCTCTTTACATCAACCCCTAATTTCCAATATTTTTTCTCTGGAGAAAATCAATGTTGCACAATTATAAATTATATTATCCAAAATAGCTTTTTTCTCTCTCTCTCTTTTTTTTTTTTTTTTTTTTTTTTTTTAAGTTTTTGGCCAGGGCTGGGTTTGAACCCATCACCTCCAGTATATGGGGCCAGCGCCCTACTCCTTTAAGCCACAGGTGCCACCCACTTTCTGTCCTTGAGACACAGGCACTGCCCAACACAGGTATTTTTCTTTTGTTTCTTCAACTCAAGCACATCTGTGGGTGTTAAAATACCCAACATTATTTAGTTCATGCTTCTTTGGGTTTTACCTGTCTTCTTCTTTTGTTTATGTAACTATACTTTAACTAAGACAATGATAATAATTATATATTGCACATGTGTATATATAGATATATGTCGTTCATTTTTACTTTAAGTAGTACTATTTTGAAAGAATTATCACAGCTAAAATTATCCCAGATTAACACTAATGTCTTAGCACAATAACTAAGAAAATGCCAGGAAGGCTATGTTAACCAGTCTGATGAAAATGTGTCAAACTGTCTACAAAACCAGTGTATGGTGCCCCATGATCGCATGAATGTACACAGCTATGATTCAATAAAAATAAAAATAAAAAAATAGTCATTTTCTGAGAAACAAATCACTATGAATCATTCATTAACACCTAGATTAGTCTTTTTCATTTGGTACACAGTCAAAAAAGTATGAATTATTTATTTTTATAAGAAACAATAACAATAATTACCATTTAACATATGATTATTATGTGCCAGGTTTTATGCTGAAGGCCCTATAGACATTATTTTATCTCATCCCTAAATAATTATGCATTGAGAGATCAATGCTTCCATGTATTGAGGAGGAAAATGAGTCTTAATAAAAGTAAATACATTTTCAAAGTCATGGGCTTATGATACAACTGACCCAGGACTGGAGCCAAGTCTGTTGACCTCAGAGCCTGTGCTCCTAACCGCTTATGAGTAGGTTTACATAATATATGGATATCTAATATATTCTGTTATCACTGAAAAGCCACTTGAGCTTCATTACCATTTAGTTACTTCAGTATTTACTTAAATATAAAAAGGACTTTTTAATTACTATTGGTAATTATTTGATCAGTCCATAGCCATGGTTAACAACTAAAGAGAAACTACAGCAGAAACTTGTGACACAATTAGAAAAATAAAACACATCTCTATAGGTCTTTAGAGAAAAAAGTTTATCTATATTTCTAAGGAATAAAAAATGACTTGGTGGGGGATACACTCAATTTGTGCAAAAAACAGAGTATGAAAACAACACGTGTATCCTCTAACATTTTGAAATTAAAAATAAATAAATAAACATTACTACATTAAAAAAAACCCCACTAATGTTTATTGTCATACAGCATGAACTAACTGGTTTATAATTGATGAAAGCTTAGCTTCCCATAGAAATAAAGCTTTCAAGAATATTAAAAAGCAGAATTTGTGAGCAGGAAGCATTTTTATCTATGTTAATAGATTTTCCCACTCTAAGTAATATCTGAAGTTTACATTGATTTAATACTCTGACTTTGTTATTTCATCTTATCATTGTATTTATCCAAGAAATCTACCTTTAAAGACTGATTTATATAAATAGACTCAGAGAACTTTATTTTTATATATTTATTTTCAGGTTTGAAAACTATCAAAGAAAAATATAAACTTTGAGACTGACATCCAAGTCAATGACCTTCCTAAAAGCTACTGAAAAGTAGTAACAAAATTTAAAAAAGAAAACAGAAAAACATTTAAATTCTGAGTTCTTTCCACTCTCAAGCATTAAGAGATGGATTTTTTTTTTTTTTTTTTTTTTTTTTTGTAGAGACAGAGTTTCAGTTTGTCACCCTCAGTAGAGTGTTGTGCTGTCACAGCTCACGGCAACCTCCAACTCCTGGGCTTCAGTGATTCTCTTGCCTCAGCCTCCTGAGTAGCTGGAACTACAGGCACCACCACAACACCTTGGTCTTGGTTTTTATACCAATACCATGCTGGTTTGGTTACTGTCAATTTGTAGTATATTTTGACATCAGGTAGAGTAATGACTCCAGCTTTATTTCTCTTTGCTCAGGATTGCTTTGGCTATTGGGATCTTTCCTGCTTCCACACAAATTTAATTTTTTTTCTATTTCTTTGAAGAATGTCATTGGCATATTCACAGGGATCACACTGAATCCATAAATTTTAATGATTCCAATCCATGTTTATTATAGCACTGTTCACAATAGCCAGGACATGGAATCAACCTAAATGTTCATCGACGGATAAGTGAATAAAGAAAATGTCGTAGGGCAGAGCCTGTGGCTCAAGGGAGTAGGGCACCGGCCCCGTATGCTGGAGGTGGTGGTTCAAACCCAGCCCTGGCCAAAAACTGCAAAAAAAAAAAAGAAAGAAAAAGAAAAAAAGAAAAGAAAAGGAAATGTCGTATACATAAACAGTGGAATCATTTTTAACCATAGAAATAAATGGAAGTCTAAGCAGGCATGGTGGCAGGCACCTACATTTCCAACTTCAGGAAGGACTAAGGAAGGAGGATCGCTAGAGCCCACAGTTTCATGGCCAGCCAGCAACTCAGAGAGACCCCAGGAAATGTTACTCACAATAACATGGGTGGAGCTAGAGGATGTGTCAAGTGAAATAAAATAAAAATCAGGAATGCAGGCGGCGCCTGTGGCTCAAGGAGTAGGGCACCAGCCCCATATACCAGAGGCGATGGGTTAAACTTGGCCCCGGCCCCCCCCCAAAAAAAAAATCAGGAATGAAATGAGTTATGCTCTATGTTCTCACTCATACATGGGAGGTAAAAAATATTTTTGAGCTCATGGAATAAGAAAATAGAATTATGGTTATTAGAACCTGGGAAGGGTAGGAAAGAGGGGAAGATGGGGGGGGGTTGGTTAATGGGTACAAACTTACACTAGATAGCAAGAATAACTTCCAATACTTTTTAGCATTCTAGGGTGAGTATAGTTAACCATAATTTATTGTATATTTTCAAAAACTAGAAGAGGGAATTTTGAAGTTCCCAATAAAACAAATGATGAATGTTAGATGTGATGGATATAATAATCGTTCTAATTTGATCATTGCACGTAGTGTATATGTATCCAAATGTCAGACTATACCCCAAAAATGGATATAATTGATACACATCAGCTGAAATAAAGGAAAAATGTACTCGTTTTTGTACATCAACCATACACAGTGTTCAAAACACATACACATCCAAGAAATATAAATAATATAAATGGGCTTACTGAAATCACTTTTTCCTTGATATACAGGTACCAGTATACTTAGTTATTCAAACTATTCCAATATGATAATTCAAATTTTAGTATAATTATAAATGATTACTGCCATAATTTTTAAATATTTTCTCCTTATTACCTATTCTGTTCTATTCATGTTATAGTATTTAGTTGAGGTACAGTAATTAAACTATAGCTTTTTTAAAAATCTTGATAATTCTATTAAAATTAACTTTATCAATCAACATGATGAAATAATAGTATCCCTATTCTTAATAATTTAAGCTTAGTGCCATAGCACATAACTGGTGCTTGTCTATAGTTTTGATAGTTGTATATAGAATGAAGAAAATCGACTCACTGAACACGTATAACTTTTCTTCCAACATGCACAGCTCCATTTCATTTCATTTCCCTTCGTTTCCCCTAACTTCTTCCACACATTCCTCTTTCTTTTAAAACATTTAATAATCTTTAACACAGACAAAATGCTATTGCTTTATGGAAACACTTTGTTCTGACGTACGCTCAATTTCAGCAGACTGCTTTTTGGCTTGAGAAATAAATCAGCATTTATATTTAATGAAACAACCGTCAGAATGTATTCCACGGTGAAGCCTTAGAACAGGCCGTTTTCGAATGTTTGTGCTTCTGATCTGTCTCATCTCTTCCCACTTCCCCTCTGCAGAAACTGCTTAAGGGGCTTCTGGGAAAGCAAACCACTTTTTGCCTCTTAAGTTTCTCACTGCCCTGAAGCTATGTTTAACCTAAAAAAGGAGGATATTGATCCTCATCTCACCTGGGAGCTGTGTTTGGATTCCCTGCGCTGTACTTCTGAACCGTGTAATGACAGTTCCCGCCACCAGGAATTAATGGAACCTGGGGACCCAGTTAAGTTGGTGACACTCTCTGAGCTTTTGCACTCCTTTTACCCTGAGTATATAAAAGAAGAATGGTGTTGAGAACTGGTCAGAGATAATTTTGAGTATCAGAACGTTCTGCATCAATGTAGTGTAATATCTACAACATGACAAAATGGAACACATCAAGACTGTTGAGCCAACTCATGGTTTCTCTGTGTTGTGACCAAAAGGCGTTTGTCATGGCTAATGTCAGGGGCCAATGTGGCCGACTGTGGTTCTCTAATGCTCAGTCGAATGATAATCTTGGTGTCGGGGTGGAGTTATTTGTAGATGTTCTTAATATCTACAATCATTTGACTTTTAAACAGGTTACTTCAATCATGTGAGTGGGCTTCGTGTAATCAGTCGAAAATCCTAAAAACAAAAACTAAGGTTTTCTTGAGGGGCCGGAAATTAGGATTCAAGTTTGAAGCATCAGCTCCTGTCTGAAAATTTCCAGCCTGTTGACCTGTTCTACAAAGTTTAGACTTGTGAGCCCCCACAGTCACATAACCCAATACCTTGAAATATTAATAAATCTCTTTACATATACATACAGATGTCACTGTTCCCGTTTCTTTGGAACACCCTAATTAATAAAGTATTATTAATATTTGCATAGTGCTCAGTAAAAATAGTTCCCCTTTGCCAACAAAGCTAGCTTTTCAACTTTCTGTTGTGCAAAGCATCACCTGGCTTGTTTTTAAGTAAAGTATAATCTTAAACACCACAGTCACACCATAGAAATGAGATTTGTTATAAAGACTTTTTTTCCCTCATAAAACTGTGAATACGGCTATGGCTCAGTGAACAGGGCACCTGCCCCATATACTAAGGGTGGTGTGTTCAAACTCGGCCCCAGCCAAACTACAACAAAAAAATAGCCTGGCATTGTGGTGGGCACCTGTAGTCTCAGCTACTTGGGAGGCTGAGGCAAGAGAATCACCTAAGCCCAAGAGCTGGAGGTTGCTGTGAGCTGTGATGCCACAGCACTCTACTGAGCGTGACATAGTGAGACTGTCTCTAAAAAAACAAAACAAAACAAAATACTGGGAATACATGACATGTTTTGACCACAGTATGTAATGATTCACATAATAGTAAGAGTCTTACGTCTTTTAATCTGCTTTTCTCTTTAGCCCACTTCTCTTCTTTTATCCCACAACTGTTCAGTTTTCATATGTGTAAAATTTTTCCATGATCACTGTGATATCTCTATTGTTATGTTTGATCTTTATTTCTTAGATAAGGAAAAAGAAATTCTTTCCTTCCCACCTTTTACAGTTTTTTTTTTTTTTTTGAGACAGAGCCTCAAGCTTTTGCCCCAGGTAGAGTGCTGTGGCTTCACAGCTCACAGCAACCTCCAACTCCTGGGCTCAAGCGATTCTCCTGCCTCCACCTCCCAAGTAGCTGGGACTACAGGTGCCCGCCACAACACCCGGCTATTTTTTTTTTTTTTTTTTGGTTGCAGCCGTCATCATTGTTGTTTGGCGGGCCCAGGCTGGATTTGAACCCGCCAGCGCAGGTGTATGTGGCTGATGCCTTAGCCACTTGAGCCCCAGGTGATAAGCTTCAATTCTGATTTCTAAACATTTTTTTTTTGGCCAGGCGCAGTGGTTCACGCCTGTAATCCAAGAACTCTGGGAGGAAAGCAAGTGGATTGCCTGAGCTCACAGGTTTGAGACCAGCCTGAGAAAAAGTGAGGCTACATCTGTAAAAACAGCTGGGCGCTGTGTCGGGTACCTGTAGTCACAGCTACTTAGGAGGCTGAGGCAAGAGCCACATCTGTAAAAACAGCTGGGCGCTGTGCCGGGTACCTGTAGTCACAGCTACTTAGGAGGCTGAGGCAAGAGAACAGCTTAAGCCTGAGAGTTTGAAGTTACTGTGAGCTGTGACGCCATAGCACTCTACCAGGGGCAACAAAATGAGACTCCATCTCAATAAATAAATAAAAAACAAATAAACAAACATTTATTTTGTGTTTCCACTTCATATATGAAGCCTTGGATATACTACCATAATGGCACTTAACTAACAGGTGTATTTTAGCTTTCCCACTAAACACCAAATCTCTTAATAATAGACATTCTGATTGGTCTTTTCACGCCTTTTGGCTAATATACGACACTGAGCAGTTTATTAATAAATGCTCGTTAAATACATGAACATGCATCGTAAAGGTTTTCTCCTCCCCACCAAGGTTAGCTGTAACTCAGCTCCTATCTCTCTGGTCTCACGACCTCCACTTGGCGTTTGCTACCACCATTCTCCTCACTCTACGGGCTGACGCATGTGTATAAAGCACGCCCAAGTCGTCCCAGTACCACTTACACTCAGCACAGTTCCTGGTACTTACTGTCTCCATGAAGACCCAGTTTTAGGAACGTGAACTCATCAGGAAATGAGGGATCTGAAAAGGTGCTAAGTGCTCTGGATTCTGGGTTCTTTTCCAGGCACAGGGCATGAGTGTTTGGGTTCAATATGCATTTTTATGAATTTTAGTCTGAATATATGTGCAGGTGCTCTGGATCAGAGACAGATTTGTTATTATTTAAAAGGTAATAATAGCTCTGGTCTGCTTTGGCCAGTTGTTACCCCTGAAATGACACCAGGCAAGTCAGATGGAAACACCTGAGTGTATATCTGGAATATACATAGGGGAGGGGTGAAAAAAAAAAAGGAATTTCTCTGCTTGCAAACACACAGGAGAAGGAGGAAGCTGCCTCCTATTTTCTTCCCAAAAGAATGTGGGAAGAAAACATTCTACCCCTTTCAAGATGTGATGAAAAAGTCCTGGATTCTCATTTGGAAGGTGAATGCATTTTTCTGAGGGCCACGTGGACCCCGATGTTTCTGAATGTTGGTATCTAGAGATGTCTCCCAGGTCCTGGACATCATTTTCCCTTGAAATATAAACACATATGTCTGGAGTTGGGTAAATCTCTCTGGAGTTCTTTCACCACCTAAGCAATCGAATATTAACCTTTCAAAGCTTGCTTTTAGCCCAGGGACCCATGATTTTAGCAGAATTTATTCAGAAGGCTCCACCTCTTTAGAAACATAAAACCGTTTTATCTGTGCTGCAGTGTGACTGGAATCTTTCAAGATGCAGTCAACCAAGTAAAGTGCTTTGAGGAAACGTGGCTGAATATGGGGGTGTGAACTAAGAGAAGCAAGGTGTTGGGGGTTTAAAGCCTGTGGAAGTAATTGGACCAAAATAGGAACCTCTGCAGAAAATAGAGATGTCTGTGCAACTGTATAAATGTAGCCCCAATAATACTATCTCCAGGAACAGCGACCATGAGATTGTAATGAAGGGAAAATAATTCTAATATCAGAATATAATAAGTTGCATACCCCAACCCACTCTTAAAAATTAGTTCTAACAGATGAAAAATCTTACATGAAAACAGTTGTAAATCAAAGGGATTGCTATATTAAAAAGAAGACGCATGATTACTTACAATGTTTTATTGTAGTAATGAAATACAAGACAGTTTAAAATTATGAAATCTATATAATTAAGCACAACAATAATTTAGCATTGAAAAGAACGTCCATTGCCACTATGCTTAACGAACCAATTATAAAGTCTCAGTAATGGAAAATGGACGTTGGTATGAAAATACAAAGGCAGGTCTGTGGAATCAATTAGAAAAGTTAAGAAATAGGGCAGCGCCTGTGGCTCAGAGGACTAGGGCGCTGGCCCCATATGCCAGAGGTGGTAGGTTCAAACCCAGACCCAGCTAAAAAAAACAAAAACAACAACAACAAAAAAAAAGTAAGAAATAAATATACATGTGTGTATATATGTATACAGTTTGTATGCATTTAGTATATATACATACATATGTGTATGTAATTTCTATTTTGGTAAGGAAAAGATGGATAGGTTAATAAAGAGTTCAGAGCAAGTATTTCTGAGGAAAATTAAGTAAGAGTGTCATAGTGGATTATATATAACAAGTTTCCAGATAGCTTAAAAAGTTAAACATCAAATAATTTAAATTCTTAAAAATAAGAAGAAATTACGAGCTAATATTTACCTGAGTTGAAGAAGTATTTTCTAAATGAGGCATCAAAGATCAAAGAAGGAAAACAAAACAAAACACAGTTTTATTAGTATGAGCCAGGAATGAGCAGAAAAGAACATTTGTGATATATGTGACAAGGGAATATATATTTTAATTGCCCCCAAATTTCTAATGGTAAAATTGGAAACAGTGGATAGAAAAATTGAGAAAGAGCATGAACAGACTTCAGAAGTAAAGAAATCAAAATAAGACATGGATCATATGAAAATGAAAAGGAAATAGGATTCTCTAATACAATAATGATATTATCACATTTCTATCACAGGAAAATTATGATTAGTATCATTACCAGAATTCCACACGTTTGCACTTTTTGGAAAACGAGAAACATAATAGTTTTCTGTACTGTGGATGAGACGGAAAATGTAAATGATGTTCTACAAAGTAATTTCCTAAGGTTTATAAAAACTTAATTCCTTAATTCCATGTCTAGAAAGCATGCTCTGCGCATACACTGAGACTTCAATGGAGATGTAAGTGAAATACCTGGTATTAAATCTATAGTGTTTAGATTTTGTTTATATATAAATAACACAGAGAAAGTGTTACTTGTGAACTTTGCACATACATGATACACTATGGTAGCTAAATTAAGAAAAAAATCTCATAGGTTGTGATGTTTAAAGGTCAGATTCTTAAAATATAGATAGATACTGCAACCTATATATACAAGAGTTTACAGACACACACACATCTGTATCTCTCTCTACGTAAGTATATATTTGTGTATACACACACACGTGCACGCACGATACCCATGACTTCATTAACTTATTGTCTCAAAAGATCACTTGGAGAGAACCACAAGGCTGGACACAGGCAGACAGCATTGTATTTGTGTTAATCTGACATAAAAATTTAGTTGCATTTAACTGTTTATAGCACAAAAGCCTTAAGCTTCCAATTGTTTCACCCATCTCCAGGACTTAACTTGGTTAGCACTAAAATTTAGAAAAATAAATTATAGTGTTTGAGGACAAGGGTAGAGTTTCCAGAAGTAAATAAGGTAACCCATAAAGTTTAACCCTAAAAAATAAACAGACATATGAGAGAACATCCTTCTCTGCTTTCACAATCTCAGCCCTTGTCTGTTCCATTATTGTTACTTTCTTGATTTCCTCTCAGTTTCTTTGTGTACATCAGGGATACAAAATAAAATTCTTAAACTGTTGCACTTCTTTTTAAAAAACTGGATTTATATTACTTCGTGAATATACATTTGAATAATAAATTCAACCATAAAATAACTTCACCTTAATCATTGTTAGTGAACTTTCATTATTCACTACTAATATCATATCCTTATGTAATACATTGTTTAGTAGAGTGTTATAAACACATATGATATGTGTAACTCACACACTCTTTGGTCTCTTGAGTTCCATTTTAGTGAAACAGTGTGTCGCATAGTGTAGTATTTTCACACCGTGACACACACAAGCCCAGACACACAGTGGTATTCACATCCTGAACGTGCAGCAAAGGCTCAAAGCTGTTTCCCTCAATGTAGAATGACATTTCCGTCTTTGAAGTGCACCAAGTTCTTAGAAAAAAAGAAAAAATAAATAAGTTGTTGCTATAACAGCTTTTTCTTCAAATATAAGCTCCAAAAAAATCTATTCTGTTGTTTTACATCAGCAAAATATTATTTGACGTCATAGAACTATATATAGTGCTAGCACGTGCCTTGGGTAAGCTGCTCCGAATGCTATTTAACACAGTTGTTGAAGACCTTTTGAAGACATACTTTTTTGGTAATAGCCTGGCAACCATGTGACACATTTTACATTCTCCACGCCCCACGCCATATGCACAGATTCAAATGAAGGAACACCTGAATTCACTGCTACATAGGAAAGAAAATATCCGCATTTTCCAGGTGAGGAACATAACTCTGAAAACACTGCATGTCTAACAAGTGATGACGCTAAAAAAAAAAAGTTTCCTGCAATTCCAAGGAGATACTCATTTCCTTCTAACATAGGCATACATAAAATTCCGCAAGAGTGATCTAACAAGAATGTAACTCAAAACACCAATCGAATTGCAACAGAAAAGAGGAAGTAAGACATCTCAGATGCAAAGCTGTCAATGCCATTGAATGAAACACTGGAAATTTCTGATCGGTCTAGAGCCTGATTTTCTCTTAAGGAAAAGGAAAATTTAAACCAGAGGTCTGCCTCTTGTTCGGACCTATATGTATGCAACCGAAAGAGCACAAAGTAACATATTCTGGAAGTTATGTAAGTGACAGCCTGCTCCAAAATATGAACTTTACTCAAAGATCTAAGAGGAGACGTGAGCAAATAGCATTTATTAATTTATGTCTTCATACATCGGAAGTATATTTATTAATCATTTGGTGTGTACCAGGCAAGGGACTCCTGCTGGGATACAGCCGTGAAGAATATTAAGTCCTGGTCTTCACGGAGCTTTCCTGCTTGTATATATTTTTGTGTATTTGTGTTTGTTAGTACGGGCACACAAACATTCTCTCTGTTTATTGGGGCTGAGAGGAGAACATGAAAAATATAATTTTGAGTTAGAGGAGAATGATGTAATTTTAGTCACTACTTGGTATTAGCAAAGTATGAAAAAAAATTAGAGCAAGTACGTATGATGTTATTATTAAAATTCAAAGATAATTCTATGGCAATCCAGAATAAAATTACAAGCACAGAGAATGAAAGCCAAAGGCAAGTTAAAACGAGGTCAATATATTGTGAACTGTTTTAGAATCATAAAGGAACAACAAGAAGATTGGACATTCAAGTGGCGAGCTTACTGTGTCAAGCACCAGAGTCCTGTCAAGAGCCGGAGGGAACATTTGATGCTCTTTTGCCAGAATCTGGACATCAAGAGCAGTGCAGGGAAGGGAATTAACCCAAACAGTTTGCTATTTATTACTTCACATTTGCTTAATTTCTGGCTGGGGTGATGAATTCCTGAATTCCCCGAGAGACATACTTTCATGAAAGTGAAGGTAAGAAAAATGGTCAAAAAAAGAGGATCTACCAGGGCATATATTTTGGAAAAACCAATTCAGATATACACTAAATAAAAGCTGTTAGATTTGATACACTATTACCAGTGACCTTTAAGAGAGAACTTTCAGTAGAATCATGAAATATGCTCTGTAAAACAAAACTAGTTACCTACTTGTCACCGACCTTGGGGACTACTCTTTTAACTATCATTGATTTGGGTGACATAGTAGAAATTTGGGAATAATTTTTTTTTTTTTTTTTTTTTTTTAAGTTTTTTTGGTCAGGGCTGGGTTTGAACCTGCCACCTCCAGCATATGGGGCTGGCACCCTACTCCTTTGGATGAAGTAGTAGATTAAGAATTAGACTAGATGCAAAAAATTAGGAGAAATGAATAGTACAGAATTTCTAGCACAAGGTAGTATATTAAGGGATTATTAACTAAAACACAGAGGTGAGTCTTTAACCTCTAGAAGTCATCTTGAGTTGAGGAAAGGTTCTTTGGGGGACTAGAAAAACTTGATTTTATTTTTATTTTTTTTTTAATTTATTAAATCACAGCTGCATACATTGATATGATTATGGGGCATCAGCCCTCAGAATGGGAGAAGATATTTGCAGGTTGTATCTCTGACAAAGGTTTAATAACCAGAATCCACAGAGAACTCAAACGCATCAGCAAGAAAAAAACAAGGGATCCCATCGCAGGCTGGGCAAGGGATTTGAAGAGAAACTTCTCTAAAGAAGACAGGCGCACGGCCTTCAGACATATGAAAAAATGCTCATCATCTTTAATCATCAGAGAAACGAAAAACTTGATTTTAAACACAGCCAGAAGGTACAGAGCAATTGGAAGAGAATTTGGGGGGAAGGAGAGAGAGTGTGAAAAAAAGAAGGAAGAATCAAACAGAAGCACAGTATACAAATGCAGATAATCTTTAAAAGAAAGAGAAAAATCTCTTTGTCATTTTTGTTCCGAGTATTACACTGAGTGTAGAGGAAGCAATAAGAAACCCAAGGTTTGTAAAAGTCTTTTTAATGTTTCAAACATTACGAAGTTTTTAGTCAAACAGCAGAGTTAGTTTCAAGGTAATCAGGCCAATCAAATCTCAGAGCCATGTACCCAGGGAGCTCAGTAAATTTCTCTTAAGGGAAATTTTTAATGACAAGACTGATAGCCATCTGATAGACTCCATTTGTTTCGATTGCTCCTGCACTGTTGGAAAAGGTGACTTTGAGATTGCTTCTAGCCCTACATTTTTATGAGTCAATGATTCATTTAAACCATCAGTACTAAGCATAGAATAGTAATTCGAGCAAATCATAAAATTTTAGTCCCCAGGTTATAATCAATTTATGTGGTGTCTAATGTTTTGAACAAATGGCTTTTATTGCAATTATGAACACACAGATTATGAAATTACATACTGCTTATATTTTATTTGTACCCAAATATCATATTGTGAAATTCTCCTCCAGTAAGACTACATGTGATTTCTTAGCAGTTGCTTTCATTTTCAGAGCTCACATAAGTGTACAAATTTATCAGTTCATACTTACAGTGCATGCTAAAATGCTAGAAATGAAATTATTACATAACATCATGTTATATATAATATATTAACTTTTGAATATATTGAATATGTTTGAATATTATATAATATTATATAATTACCCATATATAGATACAAACTAAAATGTTATATTATCTAACATGACTTGACATAGTTATTTCAATTTCATGCAACATCTGTTGTGTTGTTTTGTTATTTGATAGCTTTTCCTTTTATTTAAATGTACAGAAAATGATTTTAAAAATATGCATAAGCTGCAGTAATTTTAGATACTATATCTGTGTCATAGATTTATTTTTGTTAGTGATTTTCAAGACTAA
Source organism: Loris lydekkerianus (assembly GCA_963574355.1). Taxonomy (NCBI): domain Eukaryota; kingdom Metazoa; phylum Chordata; class Mammalia; order Primates; family Lorisidae; genus Loris; species Loris lydekkerianus. The sequence goes on along the minus strand of CAUYPK010007093.1, from coordinate 6,065 downwards.
AATGGTAATTACCTTTACCATCTTATTACACCTTTTGAAATTATTTGGAAGAAGCCAATGTTAAGTCAATTATTCTAAAATTACTCTGGGTCAATTGATCCAGCTAATTACACATGCAAATTAGTGCACAGTATACTTTTTTTTCCTTTTTTGGAGACAGAGTCTCCCTATGTCGCCCTGGGTAGAGTGCTGTAGCATCACAGCTCACAGCAACCTCAAACTCTTGGGCTTAAGCGATTCTCTTACCTCAGCCTCCCAAGTAGCTGGGACTACAGGTGCCCACCCACAACACCTGACAGTTTTTTTTTTGTTGTTGTTGTTGTTGTCATAGTTGTTTAGCAGGCCGGGGCCAGGCTCGAACCGCCTGGCCTTGATGTATGTGGCCAGCGCCCTACTCCCTGAGCTATAGGCACTGAGCCTATACCTTATTTTTAATAAAAATTTAAAATAATATACTCATTGTTAATAGTATTCAGTATAGGTTTGAAATGAAAATAATGTGATAATTTTTGGCATATTTCACATATTTTAGGATTAGCTAAGTATCCTAACGTGCCAAATTGAAAACAAGGATGTATTTTTTTCTAGGTTGTGCAAAATTATTGGTACCCCCAGTCCACATTGTCCATATATGTTATTCAGATTCATATTTCATACAGTGTCCTATTTCATACGTATTTGGGACAGAGATGAGGGATATAATTAAATGACACATGTTGTATCCTTGTTCCCAATTGAAATTTCCCGGAATGACCATTGCGTAAACTATCTAGACCAGTGGTTCTCAACCTGTGGGTCACAACTCCTTGGTAACAATGAAAATACATTGCGCCATTAGGAAGGTTGAGAACCCCTGATCTAGACTTATTTGATGGTCATTGGTATCAATCTATTCTGTTGCCTTTGCTGATAGGACTTCAAATTTGACATACTCAGGGTTGGTTTCTTACTTACAGAAATCCTCAGAACCTGCCTTGCCTAACTGCTAACTTACCATTCCAATGTCCTTGCCTAACTGCTAACTTACCGTTCCGATTTCTGAAGTTCTGTCCCTCTCAAATGTAGTTTCCTGGTCCACCTGAGTGGCATGGCCCTAAGCCAGGTTCACCTGTGTGCCAGGTGAACATCAGTCTCAAATAGATAGGATCACCTTTGCTTCACTAACACGTTCTTGACTCACCAGACAAATAAATTTACCCTAATTATTACAAATAAAGTTTTTTAAAATTTTTGTCATAATAAAAATGACATAAAATCAATGTTTAAAAAAGCATAATGCTACAAATAGATACAAACTAAAAAGCAAAAGAACGTCCACCCTCCTATTGAGCACTGCTAAGGTGACAATTTTTCCTAATTTGGAGTTTTAATTCTATTGAAAGTAAAGCTCATAACTAAAACTAATATTGAAAGTAAAATTGTTCTTTTCACTTTTAACAATTATAGGTGATATTTATGGACCATCCTTTGAAAGATAATAATGACCTTATTTTCCATCTATAGTTAAATATTCCGCCAGTGGCAGAAACTGTAGTGCAGAGAATTCGGATAATGGATGACCAATAAACACATTATTTTAAACAGAATTTGATTTTCTATATATTAATGGAAGTATTCAAAGCTCAATAATGAAGACAATGCTCTGATTCAGGTACAGAAAGTAGTAAGAGAATGAATGTAGCTTCAATTCTACCTAGGAGAAATTGGAAGTCTACAAAACCTTAAATTTAATATAATACTTCAGAGAGTTGACTTTACTAATTAACCTAATAGCTACACTACAAGTGACAAACTCTTCATAGAAAGAACAGGATCGACGTTGTATTACTATTGCCAAAACAGAGGAAAGAATAGGCAGCCATGTTAGATGCAAGTCATAAACTGAAATTTCAATTAATTCTTAAACCCTAAAGATTAGCTGTACTGATAGTTTCAAATAGCTGTGAGCCTTAGAAATAAGAGAACTCCGCCCTACAACCACTAGTTTCCATGGACTTTTCTTGAATGATCAGGGAAAATTACGAGTAGAAGGTTAGTCAAGGAAACAGAAAATATAACCTCAGGGTCATAGGCAATTGGGGCTTGTCTAGAGATGGAGAGCAGGAGAACCTAGAGAATTCTGTCCTCCTTTTCACTCTGGGGTATGAAAATGATCATCAAGTATCTTCATCTATCTATGAAAGATGATTTACAAAGTGTCTCCAGAAGTGCAGTCACACAGGGCCTGCATAAATATGAGGGTGGAACAGAAAAACTTTGACTACATCGGGCCTTACCCTGAATACCACAGGCAACAATAAACTACAACTGAAGAAAACAGTAACATTGAAAGAACATTTTTCCCAAGAGACGAGAAGCAAAGGACCTCTTACAGTCTAGTGGGAATGTAAGGAAAAAAAAAATCCCCAAATCCAGTCCTTAGACTATGTACAAGCACAAGCTCCCTATTGCTTCTCACAAACTAGGAGAACGGAGAGAGACCTTTCAACTGAGCCCAGATGCATAAAGCCTGGCCACTGTGAGTGCAGAGCTCCCTCAGTCACTGGAGGGAGGATTTCATCACTTTTCCTAACATTTATAGTGATCTAAAAAAACTATAGTGGAAGAACCCAACGTTCTTAAATAGAAAAATAGCTAAAAAAAAATACATTCACCTGGAATATTCTTCTTTTTTTTTTTTTCTTTTTGAGATAGAGTCTCATTATGTTGTCCGTGGTAGAGTGCCATGGTGTCAAAGCTCACAGCAACCTCAAACTCTTGGGTTTAAGTGATTCTCTTGCCTCAGCCTCCCAAGTAGCTGGGACTACAGGTGCCTGCCACAACACCCGGGTATTTTGTTGTTGTTGTTGTTGTTGTTGTTGTTGTTGCATTGTCGTTGTTTAACAGGCCTGGGTTGGGCTCAAACCTGCCTGGCTGGTGCCATAACCATTGTGCTACAGGCACCAAGCCAAGGAATCTTGATATATCCTACTGGAAGGAAGGTATTAGTAATACTTAGTAAATGGACAATGTAATTCCACTAAAGGAAATACCTCCCTTTATACCAAACCACCACTTCACTACATTAATTACAGTCTGCCTTTCACACTGTACCCTACAGACAGTTCTCTGCAGGTTGGACCTTGGTATTTCCCCATTAAGTTACTACAATCACCCATCGGCTTCCATTTGCCTTGTACTTCCCCAGCCTCCCTGTCTGCTGTGGACCACTCTTTGGTTTGCTTCTGGACCCAGTGTCCATCTCAACTCAGGAAACCTTATCACCGTGCTTTCCTGGACTCAAAGAACCAGGAGACGTTGAAGATAAAGGTGAAGTGCGTCTCCTTCCCCGGGCCTCTCGACTCAGCCTTCTTCCACAACACAGCAAAATCACAGAGTTGTGGGTCAGACTTTCCTGAGGGACTGTGAAAACCTAGAAACCATTAAGTTGAACATGGAAGTTAAAGCTGTGTGCTAAATATGTTTTTCTTACGTTTTAAATGAAAATACTAAAAGTAAAATACATTTTAGCCATCCTTCTCCTCAGCTCACTCTTCTTAACCTGTTCTCTTTAAATGTCTGCCTTAGGTACACCATGGAATATTATGCAGCCTTTAAAAAGATGGAGACTTTACCTCCTTTATGTTTACATGTTTGGAGCTGGAACATATTCTTCTTAGTAAGGTATCTCAAGAATGGAAGGAAAAGTATCCAATGTATTCAGTACTATTTTGAAGCCAACATATAATCACCCACACTCTCATATGAAAGATAAAACACAACTATAGTCCAGGATGAAAGGGAAGAGGAGGGGGAAGGGAGGGGAGAGGCAGGGTGGAGGTAGGGTAAGTGGTGGGACCTCACCTGTGGTGCATATTGCAAGCGTACATGTCAAATCTATTAAGAGTAAAGTATAAATGTCTTTACACAATAATTAAGTTAGTCAGGTGAAGGCTATGTTAACCACTTTGATGTAAGCATTCCAAATTGTATAGAAAATCAGTGCATTGTACCACCTAAATGCATTAATGTATACAGTTACGATTTAATTAAAAAAAAAAAAAAAAAAAAAACCTCCACCTTGCTTGTTAATTTCCCCTAACCTGTTGAGAAACTCCCTTCAGGCTCAAAAGGCCTGATGTCTCCCCAAGATCCCATCTCTGATGTTCAGCAGTGCACTGCCCTAGACCTGAGTTACTTAGCTTAGTACAACAATGTCCCAGGTCTCCAAACAGTCCTGTACAGTTTTTAGCAATGCAAAACCCATAGAATTCAAGTCAGATACAGACCCTCGCAAATGAGTGCCCATTTAAATGAATTTCCCTACCAGGAGTTGGCAAATAGGCCTCCTGCCTCTCTCCTATGCCCTTTATGAGTAACATTTAGATTTGAGGGAAGTTGACCATTAATAGACATATTCTGTTTCTCTATGTCACACGCACAAACTTTCAATCATTTAAAATCATTTCTCTGTGACAGCATTTGTTTATTCCAAATTGTATCATCTGGTGATGGAATGTGCACGCACGCTGCTGTGACCCATTGGTACAACTTCCACAACTTAGGCCGTAAAGGGAAAGCAATCTTCTCCCTTCACGACTACCTGGAAAAAGTGATCTTCCCTACACATCTTCATCCAAATAATAGCTACACGATGAACTCATTTATAAACTTGAAGTTATCCTTAATTTATATCTTTCCTTAACACCTCCTACTACATCCTTGCACCAGCGCTGTTCATTCTATCTTCAGATTGTGTTTTGAATCAACCACTTCTCACTACACCCTCCGATAACATGGTTACCTAAGATACTGTTCCTTCCCACCAGGACTGCTGCTGTAGCCTGTCCAGTCATCCCTCCGCTTTCACTCCTGCCTATCTCCTACACGATCTATTATCATTATATGTTAGAAAGTGTTAGCTACATCTTGTCATGTGCCCACGTAAACCTTTCACGGATTTTCAATACATTCAGGGAACAGTCCCAGGTCTCCGTGGTATAAAAGCACAACCTTATTTGGCTCCTTTTTCCGATTTCAGGCCTCATCTCTGATGCTCCACTCAAGCAAAATTGTCTTTATGCTACTTTTTGTACATATCAAGCCCAGAGTTTCCCAAGGAGCAGGACTGGGTGGCTTCTGTACTGTAAATCTGGGGTGCTCTTTCCCGAGACCTGCCCATGACTCTCTTCTTCACTTGATTTGTGGTATCAGTTCAGGATTTTCTATAACCATGCGGTCTGGAAAATCTACCTGTGACTTGTTTTCCTCTTATATGGCTTTGCATTTTGCTGGAAAATTCATCCTAATACATGAACATATTTATTTAACTACTTACTTATTATATTGTCTTTTTCCCAAAGCATGGGAATTTCATCTGTAGAATTAGTCACATTTCTCAATACTTATCAGAGTCCCTGTCACAAACTGGTATACAAGAGATATGTATTTATGGAATGACAACGTGAATGAATTAGTAAAATGATAGTTATTGATTTCATTTTCTAATTCTCCTTTTTTTAGGGTTTTGAATCATTTATTCATATCTCGTCTTTCCTAAAATCATGCTAGATAGGTGTACAATGTCTTTATATTTAGAAAGACAAATACTTGTCTTAAAGAGGTCATTCATGTTAAATGAGAACTTTGGTATATTAAGAAAAGAATATGTATGGGCAGTGCCCGTGGCTCAGTGGGTAGGGCACTGGCCTCATATGTCGAGGGTGGTGGGTTCAAACCTGGCCTCAGCCGAACTGCAACATAAAATAGCCAGGCCTTGTGATTGGCACCTGTAGTCTCAGCTACTCGGGAAGCTGAGGCAAGAGAATCACCTAAGCCCAAGAGTTGGAGGTTGCTGTGAGCCGTGATGTCACAGCACTCTGCCGAGGGCAACAAAGTGAGACTCTGTCTCTAAAAAAAAGGTGCCTGTGGCTCAACAGAGTAGGGCGCCAGCCCCATATGCCGCAGGTGGTGGGTTCAAACCCAGCCCCAGCCAAAAAGTGCAAAAAAAAAAAAAAAAAAAAAAAAAAAAAAAAAAAAAGGACAGAAAGAAAAAAAGACGCAAGGGGTAAAGAATGCCCCCACCC
>CAUYPK010007091.1:0-13811 GCA_963574355.1 Loris lydekkerianus | reverse complement strand
TACTCAGAAGATCAAAAATCACAGTATAACAAAGATATTTGTACCAGAATGTTTATTGCAGCCCTATTCATAATTGCTAAGTCATGGAAAAAGCCCAAGTGCCCATCGATCCGTGAATGGATTAATAAATTGTGGTATATGAGGAAAGGACCAAGGAAGGGGAAGGGAGGGGGGAGGTTTGGGTGGAGGGAGGGTGATGGGTTGGGCCACATCTATGGTGCATATTTTTATCTATAATAAAAAAAAATTAATTAATAAGTTAAAAAAATAAATAAATAAATAAATTAAAGAAATCTAGAGTATCAAAATGGATTTCATGATGGGCTTTGGCCACAATACATGTTATGTTACTACAGTTGTTTCAAACATGCATGTTAACAGATTAACAATATTTACAGGCAGAGTTAATTATGTGTCTTTTTAGATGGTCTCACTCAGTCGCCCTGGGGTTGAGTGCCATGGCATCATAGCTCACAGCAACCTCAAACTTTTGGGCTCAGGTGATCCTCTTGCCTCAGCCTCCCAAGTAGTTGGACTCATGTGTCTTCTTATAACCTTCATAAGAGTGTCTCTGTAATCCTAACATTCTAGGAGGCCACAGTGGGAAGATTCTTTGAGCTTAGGAGTTTGAAACCAGTGTGAGCAAGAGTGAAACCCCATCTCTGGTAAAGATAGAAAAAATTAGCCAGGCATCATGGCGGGAACCTGAGCAAAGCTACTTGGGAGGTTGAGGCAGGAGGATCGCTTGAACCCAGGAATTTGAGGTTGCTATGAGCTAAGCTGACACCATGGGCATTCTAGCCTGGGTGACAGAGTGAGACTCTCTGTCTAAAGATGAGGTAGAGGTTTGGCTACCTGTACAGAGAGGTGGCCAGCAAGCTTCTCCTGGATAGTTAACTCAGTAGTTACGTTCTTCTATCAGGATAATAGGTCCTGTCTTGTCCCAAAAGTTAAAAATAAAGAAAGAGAGTAATAAAAATCTTCTATCACATTGGAATCAGTCTTTCATTGGCTGTGCTTGCCAATAGGATGTTATTTCACAACCTCTTCTTCGTCATTGCCCCTAAGGAGCCTTCATGGATGTTTTTCCTAATTGCCATGAAAATTAAATATAGGTGTACCCTGTTTTCCTGTGCTTCACTTTATTGCACTTCACAGATAGCTGTGGTTTTAATTTTGTTTTTAACAAATTGGAGGTTTATAGCAACCCTGTGTCCAGTAATTCAGCTGGCGCCATTTTTACAACAGCATATGCTCACTTCATGACTCTGGATTCCCTTTTTGGCAATTCTCAACAATATTTCAAACTTACTTCTCAACAGTATTTCACATTTTTTCATTAAGTATCTATCAGTGATCTTTGATGTTATTGTTCAGTACTATGAACTTCATCCATCTAAGACGTAGTTGATACTGGGCTGATAAGCGTGTTCTGACCGCTCCACCCACTGGTCATTATACCGTGCCTCCCTCTCTCCATTTGGGCCTCCTATTCCTTGAGACACAACAATATTGAAATCGGACCAATTAATAACCCAGTGCTCTGTAAGTGTCCACATGAAAGGAACAGTCTTACACCCTAAATCAAAAGCTGGAAATAGTTAAACTTTAGAGGGAGGAAGGCCTGTTGAAAGCTGAGAAGGGCCAGTAGCAGGCCTCTTGCACCTAACAGTCACCTAAGATGTGAATGCAAAGGAAGCAGAAGGTGCCGGCTCCTGTGAATACACAAAGGATCAGGAGAATAAGAAAGTGCAACAGCTGTGTCGCTGATAGGGAGAAAGTCTGAGAGGTCTGGATAAAAGGTCAAACCAGCCACAGCATTCCCTTAAGCCAGCAGTTCTCAGTCTACGGGTCGTGACCCACAGGAACTGTATTAAAGGGCCACAACATTAGGAAGGTTGAGAACCACTGTTTTAAGCCAAAGCCTGATCCAGAGCAAGGCCCCTAAAGCTTTCCAATTCTGTGAAAGCTGAAAGAGGTTAGGAAGAAAGGTTAGAACCTAGTGGAGGTTGGTTAATGAGGTTTAGGGGAAGAAGCCGTCACCATAACATGAAAGTTGAGGTGAAGCATCAGGTGCTGAGGGAGAAGCTGCAGCAGGTTATCCAGAAGATCGAGCTAAGATCAGCAATGAAGGTGGCTGCAATGAATGACAGATTTTCTGGGTAGATGGAGCAGCATTATAGAAGAAGATACCATCTGGGACTTTCCTGGAGAGATGTTAATGCCTGGCTTCAAATGACAGACTCTGTTGTAAGGTGCTAACTCAGCGGGTAACTTTCAGTGGAAGCCAGTGCTCCATGACCATTCTGAAAATCCTAGAACCTTTAAGAATTATGCTAAATCTACTCTGTCTGTGTTATATAAATGGAAGAACAAAGCCTGGATGACAGCGTATCTATTTCTGGTGTGGTTTAGCAAACAGTGGAAGCCCACTGTTGGAACCTACTGTTCAGAAAAAAGACTTCTTTCAAATTATTACTGCTTACTGACAACATACCTGGTCAGCCAAGAGCGCTGATGGACATGAGTAAGGAGGTGAATGCTGGTTTTATACATGCTAACATAATATCCATTCTGCAGCCCATGGATCAAGGAGTAATTTTGATTTTCAGGTATTATTACTTAGAAATACAAATTTCATAAGGATGTAGCTATCATGTACCTTTGGGGGATCTAGGTAAAGTCAATTGAAAACCTCCTGGAAAGGATTCATCATTCTAGATTCCATTGAGAACATTCATGATCTATAGGAGGACGTCAGAATATCAACATTAACAGGAGTTTGGAATAGTTGAGTCCAGCCACCATAGATGACTTTGAGGGGGTTGAGCATTCAGTGGAGGCAGTAACTGCAGAAATGGTAGAAATAGCAACAGAACTAGCATTAGGGGTAGAACCTGAGGGTAGGATTGAACTGCTGCAATCTCGCGATAAAACTACAACAGACGAGGAGTTGCTTCCTATGGATGAACAAAGGAAATGGTTTTGGCCAGATGTAGTAGCTTGTGCCTGTAATTCCAGCACTTCGGGAGACCAAAGCAGGAAGATTGCTTAAGGCCAGGAATTCAAGACCAGCCTGGGCAACACAGCAAGACCTTAAAAGAAAAAATTAGCCAGGTGCAGCAATGTGCACTTGTAGTCCCAGCTAGCTACTCAGGAGGCTGAGGCAAGAAGATTGCTTGAGCCCAGGGGTTTGAGACTGCACTGAGTTATGATCAGGCTAATAGATTCCACCCTGGGCAACAGAGCAAGACACTGTGTCAGAAATAAAAAAAGAAAAAAAATGGTTCCTTGGAGATGGAGTCTGCTCCTTGTGACGATGCTGTGAGCGTTGACAAGAAAGGATTTAAAATATTACATAAAGTTAATTGATACAGCAGTGGCAGTGGTTGAGAGGATTGACTTTAATTTTGAGAGATGTTCTGCTGCAGGTAAAATGCTATAAAATGGCACTGCATGCTACAGAGAAATATTTTGTGAAAAGAAGAATCAACCAGTGGGAAAACTGTTATTTTAAGAAATTGCCACAGCCACCCCAGTCTTCAGCAGCCACCACCCTGATCAGTCTGCAGCCATCAACATGGAGGCGAGACCCTCCACCGGCAAAAGGATTAAGGCTCAGGGTGGCTCAGATGATTGTTAGCAGTTCTCAGCACTGAGGTTTTGTATGTTAAGTATGTACTTTGGGTTTTAGACATAACGCTACTGCACACTGATCAGACTATATTATGGTATAAATACTACGTATAAATGTACTGGGAAACCAGAAATTCGTGTAACTTGCTTTCTTGCAAGCTGCCATTCTTTTGCAGCTTCTAGTACCACATTCTGTTTATTCATTGTCTCACGGCCCCTTCCTCCAGCTTTTAAAGCCAACAGGGTAGCATCTTGTCCCATGCCACCTTGCTTGCTTCTTCTGTTACTTGTCTGCCTGCCTCCCTTTTATGAAGACACTGTGATTACACTTAGGGTTGATGCGGCTAATCCAGGATAATCTCTCCTTCTCAAAATCCTTAATTTAATCACATCTGCAAAGTCTCTGTTCTCATACAAGGCAGAAGTTATAGGTCCCAAGGATTAGGAACTGGGTATCTCTGGAGACCATGGATCAGCCTACTTCAGGGATGATACCTCTTTTCCCCCTTTAGAAAAGGAAGGAAGAAAGGAAGGAAGGGAAGGGAAGGTTGGGGAAGGGAAAGGAAGGGAGGGAGGGAGGGAGGGAAGAAAAATAAAAGGTAATAAATGTGTAACTTTGGCTACTAATCAATTCTTTATCATATCTTATTCTATTTGGGGCACTTGCTTTTAGGCAAAGAAGATACGTTTAAGATTAATAGGGTTCAGAAGAGTAGAATGGGTGATGCCCATCTCATTGCAAAGTACTCACCCATTCATTTATTTTGCATTAGCCTTTCTGCCTGGGGCCAGTCAGCAGAGGAGGGCAGTGAGTCACTCCAGGGTCAGACAGTGCTATTACCCTCTTATTGTGATGGGCAAATCCACTATTAAGCTTCAGATTGAGAGAAATACTATTGAGTTGACAAATGCTTTCGATGTGTACGTGCAAAGAGTCATATGTAACTACAATTTTCCAGACTGTGGCAAAGAGAAATGGAAAGGAACTCTGTGCTGTGTTTTACTTAGCTGCAAACCATCTCCTTAAGGAGTAACCATTCTGCTGAGCACCTACTCTGGGCAAATGCTTTGCCAGACCCTGCTGCAAATAGTAGTTAGTGTACGTAAGGCAATGGCTGCCTTTATTAGACTGTTTAGGGGAACAAAATGAACATACAATTTATTTGAGTACTAAGGGTAGTTCTTTCCCCATCGACTGCTCTTTTCAGGGTAGTTGTCTAAATCAAAGCTGGAAACACCTGCCTGGCATCCTCCAAGTACACGGCCTGATCCGTGCCCTCTGGAGAGAATGGAGGCAGGCGCTACTTGGCTCTCCAGCCTAAGGGAAGTCATATTAATTAAAGACTTAATGCCAGCTTCCTCTTTGTTTACGGTAATACATATCTCAGAGGGCCTTGAAATTGATCAGTTCTCTACTCCCAGCTGAAGAGAGTAGAGGGTGGGGTTGTGGAGGTTGAATTCAGTAAGAATTTTTCCAGGGGTCCTCAAACTACAGCCCGCAGGCCACATGAGGCGGTGTGATTGTATTTGTTCCCGTTTTGATTTTTTACTTCAAAATAAGATATGTGCAGTGTGCATAGGAATTTGTTCATAGTCTTTTTTTTAAACTATAGTCCAGCCCTGCAATAGTCTGAGGGGCAGTGAACTGGCCCCATTTAAAAAGTTTGAGGACCCCTGATTCTTACGAATTCTTCCAACTCTTGGGCTTAAGCGATTCTCTTGCCTCAGCCTCCCAAGTAGCTGGACTACAGGCGTCCGCCACAACAGCCTGCTATGTTTTGTTGCGGTTGTCACTGTGGCTGGCACCATAACCACTGTGCTATAGGTGCTGAGCCCCCCCCCTTTTTTTTAACTAGATTGCCAGAAAATTGTTATTGAAGGCTAGCAACATAGCACTTCATGTTGGATAAAGAAGATGCAGAAAAGAAAAATTGTTTTGAGTAGCATTCTTTACAAGTTTACTCCTTAAAACTTTGCAAATAATTGAAGTTAGAGGCTTTGGATTTTGTTTTTAGACCTAAGTGCAGATTTTGCAAGTGTATTCACCTCTGTATTTTTGCCAGGATTTGACACTGGTTAGGAATTATACATGTTAGTGGAGTAACTTTAAGCGAGTAAATTATCCTCGCTGTGGGCCTTGATTTTCTTATCTATTAAGTGGGAATAACAGTAATACCTACCTTATGGGGACGTTGTGATGAATAAATCAGTCCTTCCCACTTGCAGTCCTTTCCAATTGAAACAGTACCTAGTGAAAAGTTAACTGCTGGTTCAGTGTGAGCTGTTACATTGTTATTTCATTGCTGTCTGCATATATTTTTAAAATGTATTTAAGATTATTTCTTAAGGACAGAATACCAGAAGTAGAATTACTGCATCAAATGGCCTAAGACCTTTTTTAAAGAACATACAAAAAGCTATATTGCTTTTCTAAAGGATTAAACCATTTTAAGCTCTCATTAGTAACAGGAAAGAAATTCCATTTCCCCAAACCTTTACAAGCATTAAGCTTTTTAATTCTCTTCAGGTTGCTTGTTTAGTAGGTGAATAGTAGTATTTCACTGTTAATTTGTAAAGTCATTGAGGGTAAGGACCTGATTTAGCACATTTATCAATATATTATACCACAGAGCTTGAACCCCCCCCCAAAAAAAAAATGGACTGATGAGAAATTTGCTACTTTCATTAATTTGTAGAATAATTAATGCACAATTTAATGTTAAATTATGGAAAATTTGTATTTCTTAGATTTTATATATTTATTTTTTTAGGTTTTAATGTTTCTACTATGTCTGTGTGCTAAAACATTGTTGACTTTTTTTTAATTCCTTTCTTTGAGTATCCCCCAGTTTGTTATTTGCTTGATTTTTACTTTAACACTGGCGTTTTAGTGTTTATTTTATTTATTTATTTTTTTTAATAAAGACAGAGTCTCACTTTATTGCCCTGGGTAGAGTGTCGTGGCATCACACAGCTCACAGCAACCTCCAACTCCTGGGTTAGGCGATTCTCTGGCCTCCGCCTTCCTAGTAGCTGGGGCTACAGGTGCCTACCACAAGGCCCGGCTATTTTTTTGTTGCAGTTTGGCCAGGGTTGGGTTTGAACCCGCCACCCTCGGAATGCAGGGCCGGCGCCCTACCCACTGAGCCACAGGCGCCACCTGTGTTTCTGTTTTTAAATCTACTGATTTTTTAATATTAGGCTCCTTATAGTGATTTTTTTTTTTTTTTTTATTGTTAAATCATAGCTGTGTACATTAGTGCAATCAAGGGGTGCAATGTGCTGGTTTCATATACATCCTTATCGTGATTTTAAGCATAGAATTATGTCCCTCTCTTTTCTCCTTTCACCCTTCTCAAAACTGAAAAACATAATGCTTATTTCTATCAGTTTTTATGACTTCGTTTTTACTTTTAATGCTTAATCTACAATAGATTTAGTCTGATGTGTGGAATAATGTGAGAATTTCAGTTAAAAATCTTCTCCTAGGGCAGTGCCTATAACTCGGTGGGTAGGGCGTCAGCCACACACACTGAGGCTGGTGGGTTTGAACCTGGCCCAGGCCTGCTGAAACAACAATGACAACTGCAACAAAAAAATAGCCAGGCGTTGTGGCGGGCGCCTGTAGTCCCAGCTGTTTGTGAGGCTGAGGCAAGAGAATCAATTGAGCCTAAGAGTTTGAGGTTTCTGTGAGCTGTGACACCATGGCACTCTAACCAGGATGACAGCTTGAGACTATCTCAAAAAAAAAAAAAAAAAAAATCTTTTCCTAAATCGTTGAACGTCCCAACATCATTTATAGTATAGTGTCCCTCAATTAATAATAATATTAAATTCTTATCTATACTTATTGTTTTTAATTCAAACTTGTCAGAAACAGTCTGTAAGGACCAGGCTTGTTTTTTTGTTTTGTTTTTTTTAAGGCATATGCTAATTTAGTTTCTCTTGTAGGAGTGGCTTTTAGGAAATCATTAGTTTAGTTGTCTATATGTAAAAATAATCTTTATTGGCTGTTCCAAAATTAAAATAATTGCTTTTCATAGGTATTGTCTAAAATGAAATATGGAAACCAATGATTTTCACAACCAGACATTGAAAAAAAATCAATACTAAGTTTCTTTTGTATGTGAAGTAGAGAGTTAATAATACCTACTTCTAAAAATTTCCAGTCTAATTTTTTTTGTCTGCTAAGAGGTGCTCAGTGTGATGGAGCTCCTGGTAAGGACCATTTGACTGGTTCTTTCTTTGCCCTTCGCCTTATGAAAATAAGATGACCCCTACATCTGATTAAATCGTCACAGCAGGCTTTTCATCATTGTTAAGGGAATGTCATCCTTGCCATCCTCTTGCCTGTTACCCAAAACATACATTATCTCCCTTCAGTCTGCCACACACCATACTCAAGGCTGTCATCCAAGAGAGTTACCTCCAATTACCTACTTGTCACTCTATTCCTGTGAAAAACCCAGCTGACAGACCGGGTATATGGCTCTCGCCTATCTGTAATCCTAGTGCTCAGGGAGGCTGAGGCAGGTGGATCTCCTGAGCTCAGGAGTTCAAGACTAGCCTGAGCAAGAGCGAGACCCCTGTCTCTACTAAAAATAGAAAAACTAGCTGGGCGTTGTGCCTGCCACCTGTAGTCCCAGGTACTGGGGAGGCTGAGGCAAGAGGATTGCTTAAGCCCAAGAGTTTGAGGTTGCTGTGAGGAATGATGCCATGGCACTCTATCAAGGGCACAAAGTGAGACTCTGTCTCAAAAAAAAACACAAAAAGAAAAAAAGCCCAGCTGACAGATACTCCTAAGGCATAGGCCAAGTGACATTCCCATCAATTCCTCCATTTTTTCTTAAGTTTAGCTTTCTGCAGATGTAGGATATTAGAAAGCCTTGCACAATCTTCTGAGCAGTGTGATGTGATGTTTTAAAATGTGGACTCTGATATCAGATAAGACCTGAGTTCAAAATCAGGCCCCACTACTTACTTTCTAGGAAATCTTCTAAGGTTCAGTTTCCTCATCCATATGATAGAGATGAAAATAATAGCGAACACGTGTATTTCTCTTCAAATCTAATAGCATTTTTTAATTCAGATGACTAGAATTATATGACTGTGTGTGTTTGCTCTTGTTCTCTGGGAATCAGAGCTCAGTTTAAGGCTTACTTCAAGTGACTGCTTGACAGCTAGTCAGGATATTTCCTGATATTTGGTACGTGAACTATTTGCCCAGGTGAGCACTCTGTTGTCTAAGATCAATTGATTTTCCTAAAGCAAACAGTCAGTTGAATTGTTTTATAGTCTTATCTGTCCTGGGCAGAGTTTCCCTGGAACAAACACCTAAGTCATGTTGATACAAGGAGTTTCAGTTCTTATTCCTAGTAGTGACGTCACGTTAATGCCTGTGATCATATTTCTTAAGGGGATGTGCTTACTTTTTTTCACTTTAAAGGATTTCCTGTTTCATTTTAACTGCTTTATTTTGTATACCTAGTTTATTATAAACGGGCTCAAAATAGTGTAGACATGTGGGGGCATAAATAATAATAAAATATAAATCATAATGTATGTCCAATATCAGCAGGAACAAAGAAAACAAAGGTGCCCATATGTCATAGTGCTTCAGAACACGGGCCCTGGACTCAAGACAGACCTGGGTCTGAATTGTGTCCCTGAGGAAGGGATTGTTTTTTTATTTTTATTTATTTTTATTTTCTTTAAGACATAGTCTCACTCTGTCTAGTTTTTCTAGCTAGCTTTTCTGTTTTTAGTAGAGACGGGTCTTGCTCTTGCTCAGGCTGGTCTCAAACTCCTAAGTGATCAACCAGCCTCAGCCTCCCAAAGCAATAGGATTACAGGTGTGAGGCACCATGTGCCACCCGGTGCCTGAGCAAGTTATTAATACTTAGCTCTCTCTGCCCCAGTTTCTTCATCTGTTAGATGAGCATGATGCTACAATATAGTGTTCCTTTGAGGATTACACACGATAGTGCTCTAAGAGACGTTACTAGGATAAATGCCCAATAAACAACAGTATAAGAAAAAAGGATGAGCTGGGCATGGTGGCTCAGACTTCTAACCTTGTGGGAGGCTAAGGCCAGGAGGATTGCGTGAGGCCAGGAATTCAAGACCAGCCTGAGCAACAGCAACGCCCTGTCTCTACCAAAATAGAAAAAACTAGCCAGTCTCTTTAGTCTCAGCTGCTCTAGAGGCTGAGGCAGGAGGATCACTTGAGCCCAGGAGTTTGAGGTTGTAGTGAGCTATGATGATACCATAGCACTTGGCCAGGCGACAGAGTGAGACCTTGTCTCAAAATAAGAAAAAAGGATAAAATCACAACTTGGAAATGCAAGCATTTTTAAGGATTTGCGTACTGGGTGGATGCAAGATGGACATCTGGAAAGAAAAAAGATCCCTGAGGCTTTTTTTTTTTTTAATCAAGAAACACAAATTATAGTAGATAAAAAGTACCTCATTTTAGGGCAGCACCTGTGGCTCAAAGGAGTAGGGTGCCGGCCCTATATGTCAGAGGTAGTGGGTTCAGACCCAGCCAGGGACAAAAGCAGCAAAAAAAAGTACTTCATTTTAACATGGCTCCTCTTAAGTTTAAGAATTATTTAAAAAATATCATGAAGCCCTCATTTGCTTCAATTCTGAGGAGGTCTAATTCCAAATTCCATTCTCCAGTTCTGGCGATGTATATGGTAGTCACTGGACCTAAGGTCTTAAAACCAGGGTGTTCAAGAACCAGATAAGATTGCTTCTGATTCTCCCTCCATAGACATAAAGACTTTTGCCAACTGAGTAGCAAGTGTGGAAAAGAAATATTAAAAATATCCAGTGGATACCAGGTGCACCTATAATCCTACCACTTTGGGAGGCCAAGGCAAGAGGATTGCTTGAGCCCAGAAGTTCAACAGTCTGGGGAAGATAGCAAGACTCTATCTTTACAAAAAAATTAAAAAAAATTAGGCTGGCATGGTGGCATACACTTACAGTCCCCGAGGCTACTCAGGAGGCTGAAGCAAGAGAATCGGTTAAGCCCAGAAGTTCAAGGCTGTAGTGAGTTGTGATCACTCCACTGCACTCTAGCCTGGCTGACAGAACAAGACCATGTCTCCAAAAAATACTTTAAAAATTAGCCAAGCATGGTGGCATACACCTGTAGTCCTAGCTACTGGAGAGGCTGAGCCAGGAGGATCCAGGGAGGGGATTGATATGCTCACACACTCAATGGGCAGAATGTAAAGGTATATAGCACACCTCTTGGGTGCGGGACACAACTACAAGAGGACGCTACCTAACAAATGCAACTATTGTAACCTAATTGTACCCTCACATTAACCTGAAATTAAAAAATAAATTTGATAAATTGGCTCGGTGCCCTTAGCACAGTAGTTACAGCAGCAGCCACATACACTGAGGCTGGCGGGTTCAAACCCAGCCTGGGCCAACTAAACAACAATGACAACTGCAACAACAAAATAGCCAGGTGTTGTGGTGGGCACCTGTAGGCCCAGCTACTTGGGAGGCTGAGGCAAGAGAATCGCTTCAGCCCAGGAGTTAGCTTTGTGAGCTTTGATGCCACAGCGCTCTACTGAGGGTGGCATAGTGAGACTACGTCTCAAAGAAATAATAATAATAATTAAATAAATAAAATAAACAAAAAGACACCCAGTGGTCTGATTGTATTTTTAAGCAAGAAGAGAAAATTATTAAATTTTGGTTCAGTTGGCTTTCCAATGTAAAATAGAGGGAAATTTTATTGAAAAACAACTACCTGTTGGTCTCCAGTGATGGCAGTAATACCTTTGAGTCCAGGACACTTGAGTGGCTTCTTAATTTATAGTTATCTCTTCTCCTTCTCAGGATCACTTGATGACTAAGAGAATGATAAGCGGGACTAGTTATTAATGAGGAAAAGAATTGTTTATCCACCTTTAGGAGTATAATAATAATATATTTATAATATGGCAGATTTTCACTAGGCTATAAAAAAGCCTATATGTACACTCTTCTACCGATTAAAAAGAATATTAAGAAAGCATCTTATAGTTATTTATTTGTAACTTTTCTAGTGTTCATTGTTTTTACTTTCTCTGACTATTCTGCATTCATCACATGTTTGTGGAACACTGTCTTTTTGTCAAATACTTTTCTAGGCATGAGAGATACAGCAAGAAATAAGACAAAACCCTTGCTCCCATGAAATTGACCTTCAAGGGAATGACATGGACATTAAACAGAATTATACTGTACTTTGATGGAGTAAAATGAGAAACCCTCCCGTGTTACTGGATGAAGAGGGTCCAGCTGGCTGTCACTGTCAGCCAGTACGCAGAGATGGGGAGAGGTCTATCAAACTTTTATTTGTCAGAAGGCCAAGAATAGTGAGAGTAGTCTCTCCAAGACCATTCTGCTCTACCATTTCTAAAAATACAGTTTTATACATAAAAGTTGAAAGCAAAAACCACATTAACCCTTATTTTAAATAATAATCAGCATAACTCAGTGACCTAGTACAATATTCCAATTTAAAAGTTAAGCTCCTAAATCAACCCACCTGAAGTTACTCTAGACAGGCATGTTGAGGGTAGGAGCTAAATTTATAACCCAGGAAGAATGGGAGACGGGGTGAAGGACCTGAACTGACCAGACCAGCTGCGCCATGCCTGCCTCTGCCCGACAGGCTCCATCTGACTCTCATTCCATGTGCTTTCATTTGGAAGGACTGGGTTTGTGTGTTGGATTTGGGGGATGACATGAAGGGTTCTGTTCTGGTCTATTTGGTTCATTTTGCCTGTCAGACATCCAAGTGGAGAAGACAGTAGGTAATTGGATACACAAGTCTGGAGCTCAGAGGCTAGAGAAAGAAATCTGGGAGTCATCCATGAACAGATGAATCGTCATTTTCCCAATGATTGGACCCTGTGCAATAAGCAACTGGATCTAGACTGAAATTTCTTGTGGTTTCAACAAGGAAGCTGCTTTTAAAAGCAGTGCATTTGCCTGTGTCACTGTCTCATTCAGTTGGGACAGGAGCAGTCTCTGCCTCTTGCTAATTCAGCCTTTGAATCAGATGAAGTTTGGGCCCAGGCTTCGGGAATTCAGCTAATACTATTTATCTAGTTTCCTTCTGGTACGATTAGAAAAGAGCAATGAACCAATAGATAACTGTGCTTAAAAAGCAGTTTCCTTTGCTGTTCTTGTTCAGTCTGTTTTCTTCTCGCTGAGCTCTTGAGAGGCATATTGTCCTCCCAAAGCAGAAACATTAGGTAAGATGCATTCAGTGCTTTGATTGAGATGCATCCTCTGATCACATCTTGACCGTTGTATGAGTTTGCTTGGGCTGTCATAACAAAGTATCACAGACCAGGTGTCTGAAATAACAGAAAGTTATTTCTGGGTGGTCCAAGATCACGGGATTTGATGATTTGGTTCCTGGCCAGTGCCCAGTTCCTGTTTGCCACAGCCTCCTGCTTGGCGTGTCCTCACATAACCTTTACTTTTTTTTTTTTTTTGAGAGTCTTCCTTTGTTGCCTTTGTGGCATCACAGCTCATAGCAATCTCAAACTCTTGGGCTCAAGTGATTCTCTTGTCTCAGTCTCCTGAGTACTGGGACTACAGGCACCCGCCACAACACCCAGCTATTTTTAGAGGCGGGGTCTTGCTTTGGCTCAGGCTGTTCTCAAACCTGTGAGCTCAGGCAGTCCACACACCTCAGCCTCCCAGAGTGCTGGGATTACAGCGTGAGCCACTGCACTCGGCCAACCTTTCCTTTTTGCTTGCAAGGAGAAAAATAGAGAACGCTATCTGGTGTCTCTCCCTATAAGGGCACTAATCCCATCAGACTAGTGCCTGAGCCTCATGGCCTCCTCTACTCCTAGTCACTTCCCATAAGGCTGCATCTCCAAATACCATCACATGGGGGTTAGGGCTTCAACATGAATTTTGGGGAACTGAGACATTCAGTCCTTACGTGCCACAATGTACTAGTCATGTGGATGGAGTTTAAAAAAGCCTGTGTCAAAACCTTATTTCTTTAAACTAATGCTTATGTAGACCTTTTATTAATATCTGCTTATTCTACAGATATTCCTTTTTTGTTTCATATTACTCACTGGCTTTTTTTTTTCCCCCCCTTTTTTGAGACAGAGTCTCACTTTGTGACCCTGGGTAGA
>CAUYPK010007089.1:0-44504 GCA_963574355.1 Loris lydekkerianus | reverse complement strand
ACAAGTTCGACTACGCGCTCGGAGATCGCTCCTCAGAGGTCCCTCCTCAGAAGCAGCATAACAAAATCCAAACTTGGCAAAGAGCCACAGTATACAAAATAATGATAAGAGGCAAAGAGCTGAAATTCATTTTGGCCGGGAGCTGCATGCGGCTCTAGCTGCGTGTTCGCCACCCCTGGCTATATGAATGTAAAAAAAAGCATAGGATGGTGGAATCTTTCTCTTTAGGTATCAAAAATTATTGTAACTAAATCAATGTGTATTGGATCAGGGTGGACTAGTAAATCAGAGGCACCTACTGTCTAGAAATAAACCTACATGCAGAAGACAGTGGTGAGACAGCATTACAAATCATGGGGAAATTCAGGGCGGTTTAACAGTGGCTGTCAATTGAGTATCCACATGACAAAAAAAGAAAAAAATCAATTTATAACTTTAACTTTCCTCTTAATAAATAATTTTAAATTAATGATTTTTGTCTGAAAAACAAAATAATTTAAGAAAAATATTAATAAATGTAAAAATGTAGATGAAAATGTAAAGCACGCATATGAAAAAAGATTAATTTTGAAAGCAAGAGGGCGGCCTGCAAGAAGATATCCCAAGTCACATGGACTTCAAATAATTAGTCCTCAGAATATGTAAATTACCCCTCGCTTTAGACAAAGGAACACAATTTAATAAGTGGCAAAATAGGTGAAAAAGTAATTCACAGACGAGGAAGCCCAAATCTCCAATATATAAAAACAAGTCAATCATAATCATCAGCTTAATGCAAATTAATTTCATGTGCATTGGGCTGTCAAACATTTCAGAAGCCTGACTATAACATATTTTGTTGCTCTGATGGAGAAAAGGGAACCCTCGTGGAGCTGGTGGTGATGTAAATTGATGCAATCAATTTAAGTAGCAATTATACATCTACCTAAGTTGAGAATCAGCATATTGGGTGAGCAAGTAATTCTTATTCCAGGTATTTCGGGGAAACTGGCCACACATGTACTTTAAGAGACAGGCAGACAAACTTTTATTATAGCATGGTTTGGGATAAGGAAAAATAGAAACTACTTCACTTTCCACAAAAAGGAATAACCAAAACACAATAGCCTCATATAAAGGAATTGTCTAGAGCAGTGGTTCTCAAATTTCCTAATGTCGCGACCCTTTTATACAGTTCCTCAAGTTGTGGTGACCCCCAACTATAAAATTATTTTTGTTGCTACTTCATAAGTGTAATTTTGCTACTGTTATGAATTGTAATATAAATATATTGTAATATAAATATGCAGGATGGTCTTAGGTGACCCCTGTGAAAGGGTCATTTGACCCCCAAATGGGTTGCAACCCACAGGTTGAGAACTGCTGGTCTAGAGCATCTTGAATGAAGGATGTAATTATAAAGATTGGCAAGGACAAATCTCAAAAGTTTAAAATGACATTTTACAGCATGTTACTATGTACTGTGTATAGATTCAATCAAATGTAGTAAAAATATAAAAATCAAAGGTTAAAGTTTCAAAATGTTAGTTTACTTTAGACAGGTAGGAGCAATGATTGAAGAGTCTCTAATGGAAAACATTTATTTTATTGTTTAAAATAAACTGCAGTAGAACCTCTGTAAGTTGACCACCCAAGAGTCTGTAACAAACTGGTCAACGTAAGGAACCAGGTCTGCTGTACTGAAACGCACATGTGGCGCATGTCCAGTCTATGGCCAGTAGGTCAACTCAACGAGGTAGTCAGTTTAGGGAGGTGGTCAGCTATGGAGATTCTATTGTATTTGCAAAATATCAATAATTATGAAATCGCAGCAGTGGCAACATACCGTATATACTCGAGTATAAGCCAAGCTTTTTCAGCACAAAATTTGTGCCGAGTTCGGGTTTTTCAGCACAAATTTTGTGCCGAAAAAACTCGGCTTATACTCGAGTATATAGGTAGTTGGTAGATATGCAATCCCCTGGATCTTCCTATATGAATGATGTTTTTCATAATTCAAAATGAAGAAAAATGAGGAAGTAAGAACATGCAGATTGCTGGGTTAGAAAACAGAGCTTGGGAAGAGATGAACTATATTTTTGCTGTTAAGGAGGCTGTGGCATAAGGAATTCATTTGTTATTTTTGATATTCCTTTGATTTAAAGACACTGACTGATGGGGGAACTGCTTGGATTCTGCTGAGAATTAACCTGAAGAGGGAAAGAGTTTGAAAGTGTTGGTGGTGAGTGGACTATCTTTTGGAAGAGGGTGTTGGAAAGTGGGTTAAGGGAAGGATGGTGGCCGCAGAAGGGCACACTGGCCCTCAGCCTGAAGGTCTTCTCTTCCAGTACAAGCAGGCTGTAAAGGAGGACTAGGGTAGAACTCCGTAAGTTACACACATGTGGTGGCCAGAAGGTAAAGGGAGATCTTGACTTGTAGTTCTGGTTCTGTCGCGCAGAACTGTCTTCTGAAGAAAGGTGTGGAGGGCAATGGTGTTAAACTGTAACACAGTCCTGGAGCAGGAGGGGAACCCATTTACCACGGAAACTTTGTTAGCCTGGAGGCAGACCCAGAGTTATAATCATGCTTTAGTAATCCTACCATCACTGAATTATCCATTCATTTATTTTTCTTTCTAACAGCAATAGGAATATAGGCAGGAAGGAGGCCAAGTGTTGAAATGTGTGCTAATTATTACAGGGATTTTGTTCTTCCTAGTAAAGCATGTGTGTGGATACTTCTTTCCTGTGAACACTTTCCTATATTGATTCTGTTAACAGGGCTCTCAATGTAAGGTGATATATGCAATTCTCTCATAATTAAATTCTGAACTTGAATTTTCTAATTTTCTGGAGATTCTCTCCTGCTTGAACTCATTGTTTGCCCACACACATAATTCGTTTAGCACAATATGCCTATTTATCTTTCTGTAACTGTGTGTATCTTAATCTGTGGACTTAAATGCTGGACCAAATGATGTGTCTTTGCATTGCTACTACTTTAGCAAATGATTATCCACAATTATAGTGGATTAAGCTAGTGAGGAGTTCCGCTAAGTAACATGCTTTCTGGCCTTTCATGTTCCATTTTTTGAGTAAAATGTATGGGGAGATTTCTCTCCTCTTGCAGAAGGGATATAGTCTCAGGAGCTGAACAAATAAAATTATTCTTGTCTAAGAAAATATTTTTATCTACTAGTTCTTGATTAATTATGAATAAGTGAATTTTGGAACCTTTCAAAAAATAGACATTGTTGGACGTAGGTTCCAGTTAATGGCATATATATATATATATATATATATATATAATATGCATTTGTGTATATATATATGCATTTATATATAATTATATATAACTGAAATAAATTTATTTATATATAAATATACCATAAGTGTAAATGCATTCATTTACAGTCTCTCTATCTATCTATCTATCTATCTATCTATCTATCTATCTATGGCATGTAAATAAAAGCATTACAATGCAAGTAAAACATGTTTTCTGCACATTATCCTAGAGCTCCTGTCCAGGGGCTGGTGTTTCCTGGCCTCACTTTCTATGACCATGTAGCATATACAGAATGTCCATAAAGTTTGTGTGCAATTTAAAATAGTTTTACATTGTGAATTGCACATGAACTTTATGGACACCCTGTATAATTCAGTTTCTCCCTTCTAAGTCCCAACATCCTCACCTTAGGAGGGATAACTCTCCTGAGACTGCCAATCTGATGGCTTAGAAGTTAGAAAGAAGACATTTTTGTACATGAACATTTGGCAAAAGTATATTCAAGAAAAAACATTTTGGCTATAGATAGTTATGTAATACACAAAGTAGTGTACTTTACTATTGGAGACTGAAAGTGAACCCTCTGTACAGTCTAACTATCATTCTGTAAAATACAGATAGTCACAGAGAAAATATAAGAAATGAAGAAAATATTAAATCTATTAACTTTATTATTATTATTGTTATGTTTTCTTTTTGCAGTTTTTGGCCAGGGCCAGGTTTAAACCCCTCACCTCTGGTATATAGGGCCAGCACCCTATTCCTTAAGCCACAGGTGCCACCCGAAATCTGTTAACTTTAGGTGGCAGAGTTCTTGGTGAATTTTATTTTCATCATTTTTCCCCTAAATTTTCTTTTTTCTTTTCTTTCTTTCTTTCTTTCTTTCTTTTTTTTTTTTTAGACAGAGTCTGTGTTGCCCTCGGTAGAGTGTCATGATGTCACAGCTTATAGCAACCTCAAACTCTTGGGCTTAAGCAATTCTCTTACCTCAGACTTCCAAGTAGCTGGGACTACAGGTGGCCGCCACAACGCCCAGCTATTTTTTGTTATTGTTGTTTTTCTCGTTGTTTGATGCTTTTATGGGAAGGAAAAGAAAATTCACCAAAAGAAAAAAAAAGTTTGTTATAGCATTGAAGAACTGAATTAACTTTATCTTAAGGAAACTCATAATATTGGGTCATCACTTCATGCATGATTAAGACGTATCTGGGCAGTTGAATTCATATAAATAAGAGACATGTGATCAGTTTCTTGAAGCTCAGTATATAAGATGTGGCTACCCCTTACTCCATGCCTTCCCCAAGCACACATTCTTGTTGCACATTCTGTTTTAAGTTGCTTCCATTTCCTAAACATCATATTCATGGTAAAAACAAATCATCAGTATCCTAACAGCTACAAATGTGGAAATGTCTGTGCTATCACAGATGCCCACCAGCAACGACCATATGGAGCTTGCAAACTAAGTGATTTCTTTTCTTTTAAAGAGGAATTTCAAAGTTATGAATTCAGATTTATCAATAATGGCCCTTATTCCATATTTAGGGAAAATGTGTGAACCTAAAGCCAAACTGCCAATCCTCGAGGGTATTCAGATAGTTCTTAAAAATTATCCACAGACCATGAGAAGATGAAGACATATTTTCTAGCAGTAAGGAATAGATTTTTAAAAAAACATTTTTGGAAAATAATTTTAGCTTTCAATGAAATGCTGCAGTTGAGAGTCCACTCATATCCTTCTCCCCTGTCTTCCAACGTCCTTGAATAACGAAAGCCAGAAAATTAACACAAAAATACCTTTTTTGCTATTGATTTAGCTTCTAAAAGGGAATACTGTTTTTTTTCTATCCATAGGAGACTGACTGTGGTGATTCATTGTTTAGGAAGAAAAGGACTCAAAGAAAAAAGTAATTAATGCATTTCAGATGACAGTCAATGGCTGAGCTTCCCTGAGCACCCAGACAATGACCTTCATCTTTGTGGGTCAACTAACCTGCCCTCCTCATTGATCCCACCTACTGCTTTTCCCCTTTAATATTCCACTCTCCAAAGTGAGAAATCTGGTTTCCTTCATTTACCTTTGATGTATTTACATGTTTGCTCAAGGCTAGACATAGAGAATGTAGGTTCAGAACAGCTGATTTGAAACCACTTTAAAAAGCAAACTTAGCATCTAAAATTTCATATTTTTGAAGAGGCGGCAGAGCAAAATGGCCAAATAGGATCCTCCTAGATTGTCACTCTGCAAGAACCTGAAATTGAACAACGATCCACGCACATTAGTGAGAACCAAAAGTGAGGTGAGTGATCACATTCCTGTTTTTAATATCTTATCAAGAAAAGAGACAATGAAGAGACTAGAAAAGCCAGCCTTGCATTGCCTAGGCCACCCCACTCCCACCCCAGCAGTACCCCACTGCTGCCAGATATACAGAGAATCTGTTTGGGGGAGAGGGTGAGTGATGTGATTATAAGACTTTGCATTGGGACTCAGGGTTTCCCTGTTACCAGATCACAACACAGGTCAGAATTTTAGTGCCAGGGAGGAAACATTTACATTAACCCTGCCCAGAGGGAAACCCTCCACCAGCAGTACAACCCTGAGTAGCTCCCCCACTATCTGATCAAATAGGCTGGGACCCAGAATAAGTCTGCAAAACCAGTATCACCCTGACACCAAGGCCAGGAATGAACACAACAACAACAAAATGAGAAAGCTACAGACCAATATCTCTCATGATCACAGACACAAAAATCATTAACAGATATTAGAAAATCTAATCCAATAGCACTTCAAAAATATAATTCATCGTGGTAAACAGGGTTTCTTCCCAAGGATCCAAGGATGGTTTAACTTATGCAAATCAATAAATGTAATTTACCACATAAAAATAAGTAAACCATATGATCATTTCAACAGAAGTGGAAAGAGCATTCAATAAAATCCAACATCTCTTCATGACAAAAATGCTCTCCAAACTAGGCATAGAAAGACTGTGAATCAAATTAATAAAAGCCACATACAACAACCCCAAAGTCAACATCATACTAAATGGGGAAACGTTGAGAACTTTTCCTCTAAGAACTGGAACAAGACAATTATGCCCACCTTCATCACTTCTGTTCAGCATAATAGTGGAGATTCAAACCAGAGACATCAGGAAAGAGAAGACAGTAAAGAGGACCCACACTGGAAAAGAGGAAGTTGAACTCGTTCTCTTTGCCAATGATACAATAACTAGAAAACACTAAAGGTGCTCCAAAAGAATCCAAGATTTTATAAATAAATTAAATAAAGTCTCAGGTTACAAAACTGAGGTACACAAATTGCAGAGCTATATATTAATAATGAGCAAGCTGAAAATCAAATAAAAATGTAACCCCATTTACAATAGTTGCAAAAAAGCAAAATATCTAGGACTATACGTGTGCTTAACTAAAAGGTGTAAATGGGGGACCCAGAGATGAGGCCACAGAGGAGATGTTCAGGCCAGGTTTATGGAAAGCAGAGGGTGACATGCAAGGGCTGTACAATGATGGCTTTTGGGGGCAGTTAGAGGTCACTTTTATATGGAGCTATGCAGGGTAGGCACATTCTACAGGTTGCCTGTTAGATTAGGGTCTTTTGGCAGGAACTTCCTGGGGGTGGGCTAGTCAGGTCCTATGTGTCTTTGTCTTATAACAAAGAGGTGATATATCTCTATAAGGAGAATTACAAAAAACTGATGAAAAGGGTCATTGGGGGAGGGATAGCCCATACTCATAGATTAGAAGAATCACTATTGAGAAATGACCATACTACCCAAAGAAATTTATGTGTTCAATGTAATTCCTATCAAAATAGCATCACTTTTCACAGAATTAGACAAAATAAGCCTAAAATTCATATGGAACCAAAAAAATAACCAAAACAATCAAAAGTAAGTTATCTGGAAGCATCATATTACCCAATTTCAAATTATACTACAAGGTGGTAGTAACTAAAACAGCATGGTCCTGGCATAAAAGTGGACAAAAGTATCAATGAAACAGAATAGAGAATCTAGAAATAAAATCAAATATGTACAACCAACTGATCTTTGGCAAAGCAAACAAAAACATTTGTTGGGTAAAGGAAAGCAATTTGAATAAATGGTACTGGAAAATTTGATAGCCATATGTGGAAGAATAAAACTGGATAACTGGATTCCTGTCTCTCATTACATGCATAAATGAACTTAAGATGGATCAAAATATTAAATGTAAGACCTGAAAAAAGACATATTCTGAAAAAAGCCTAGGAGAAACTCCTCTGGCCATCAGCCTAGGCAAAGTATTAATGACTGAGTCCTCAAAAGCAAATGCAACAGAAAGAAAGTAAGTGAATGGGACTTAATTCATCTGAAAAGGTTCTGCATAGCAAAAAAAAAAAAAAAAAAAAGCAACAGAGTAAATAACCTACAGAATGGGGGAAAATATTTCAAAACTATACATTTGACAATGTACTAATATCCACAATACATAAGGAACTCAAACAAATTTGCAAGAAGAAAACAAACAATTCCATTAAAAATGTAGGCAAATGACCTGAGTAGATTTCTTTCTCTCTCTTTCTTTCTTTCTTTCTTTCTTTCTTTCTTTCTTTCTTTCTTTCTTTCTTTCTTTCTTTCTTTCTTTCTTTCTTTTCTTTCTTTTCTTTCTTTCTGTCTCACTTTGTTGCCCCTGGTAGACTGCCATGGTTTCACAGATCACAGCAACCTCCAGCTCTTGGTTTTAGGCAATTCTTTTACCTCAGTCTCCTGAGTAGCTGGGCTTACAGGTGCCTGCTACAATGCCTGGCTATTTTTTGTTGCTGTTTGGCCTGGGCTGGGTTTGAACACACCACCTTCAGTATATGGGGCTGGTGCCTTATTCCCTGAGCCACAGGCACTGCCCGTTTTTCAAAAGAAGATATAGAAATGTCCAACAAACAAAAAATGCTCAATGTCATTAATCATCAGAGAAATTCAAATTAAAACTAAGTGAGATTCTATCTTACTCTAATTAAAAAGGCCACTATTTAAAAGTCAAAAACAATAGACAGTGAGGATGCAGAGAAAATAGAAAGTTTATACACGCATAGAAATGTAACTTTATACATAGAAATGTATAAACTTTATACATAGAAATGTATAAATTTCTATACATAGAAATGTATAGCCTCTATGAAAAACAATATGGAGACCTCTCAAAGAACTAAAAATAGAGCTACCATTAGATCCAACAATCCCACTTCTGAGTATCTAACCAAAGGAAAAAAATAATTTTATATATATGCATATATAATTTATATATATGCATATA
The DNA here is from genome assembly GCA_963574355.1 of Loris lydekkerianus. Taxonomy (NCBI): domain Eukaryota; kingdom Metazoa; phylum Chordata; class Mammalia; order Primates; family Lorisidae; genus Loris; species Loris lydekkerianus. The sequence continues at coordinate 35,915 of CAUYPK010007089.1, read as the reverse complement.
TAAAACACCTGCATTCATATACTTATCATAGCATAGTGCACAATTACAAGGATATGGAATCTTGGGTGGCGCCTGTGGCTCAGTGGGTAGGGCACTGGCCCCATATACCGAGGAAGGTGGGTTTGAACCTGTCCCTGGCCAAACTGCAACAAAAAAAATAGCTGGGCATTGTGGCAGGTGCCTGTAGTCCCAGCTACTCAGGAGGCTGAAGGGAAAATGATCTCCTAAGCTCAGGAGTTGGAGGTTGCTGTGAGTTGTGATGCCACAGCACTCTACTGAGGATGATAAGGTGAGACTCTGTCTCTAAAAAAAAAAGAAAAAAATGGAATCAACCTAAGTGCCCAACAATTGAAGAGAGGATAATCAAAATGTGGTATACATATACACACACACCATAGACTATTATTTAGCCACAAAGAAAAGATGAAATGATGCCTGTTGCAGTGACCTTGATGGAGCTGGAACCTATCATCTTAAGTGAAATAATGCAAGAATAAAAATCCAAATACCACATGTTCTCACTTGTAAGTAGAAGTTAAGCTGTGGGTGCACATGACCATAGCAAGTGCTACAACACACATTGAATATTTAGGAGGGGAGAGATGAGAGGGATATGAGGGAAGAAAAGCTACTTATTGGATGCAATGTATACTATTTAAGTGATGGGTATATTAAAGATTCAAACATCACAACTATAAAATTCATCCATATAATAAAAAATAACTTGTACCCTAAATCTATTGACATATAAATTAAAAAGAAATTAAATTAAGTTCAGGATAATAAAATAATAACTATACAATCTTTTTTTAAGAGATAGAAAGTATAAAGAAATATAAATGGAGACAGAAAAAGTTAAAAAGCAGTGAGAATGGAATTAATGTGTAGGGATTTTCATGTTTTTAGCTTTCTCTTTACCTATATGTAAATTTGTTTTTTATAAACAGATTCAAGTTGTCATTAGTTTAAAATAATTGGTTATAAAATGTAATCTCAAACCAAAAAACTTACAACAGATATACACACACGCACAAGTAAAAAATTAAAGTGCACTGCAGAGAAAAACCACTTTTACGCAAAAGACAAGAGGGAGGGAGGAAGGGAGACAAAACAACCAGAAATCAAACAGAATCACGCAACATGAAATCCTCACCCATCAGTAACAACACTGAATGTAAATGAACTAAATTCTCCAATGAAAAGGCATAGAGAACCTGCATGGACACAAGAAAAAACTCAAACAAACAAAGCAGAAAACAACAGTACTGAACTATATGCTGCTTTTAAGAAACTCTCATTACCTATAAAGACACGTAAACACTGACAATAAGGGGATGGAAAAAGTTATTCTATGAAATACAAACCAACCAAGAGCAGGAATAGCTATCTTTACACTGTATAAAACAAAACAAATGTTTTTTCAAAACAAAAAGTGTAGAAAAGACAAATGAGATCATTATACAGAGTGGCCATAAAATTTGTGTGCAATTTGAAATAGTTAGCAATTTAAAATTGAACATGAACTTTACGGCCACCCTGTGTGATGATAAAGGGGTCAATTCAACAAGAGGAGTGTAACAATTCTATCTCCAATACTGGAGCGCCTACAGTATACAGCAAATATAATTAGAGCTAATGAGATACATAGGACCCAAAACAATCATCGCTGGGAAACTTCAACACTTCACTTTCAGCCCTGGAAAGATCAGCCAAACAGAAAATCAACACAGAATCATGGGACTTAATCTGTACTACATACCAAGTGGACTGAATAGATATTTACCGAACTTTTCATCCAACAGCTGTATGTTACACCTTCTTTCTTCAGTCCATGGAGTGTTCTCGTGTATAGACCATATATTAGACCACCAAACAAATCTAAAATCATTAAAAAAAAATTGAAATAATATTTTTTTCTCTAACAAAAATGATATAAAACTGGAAATCAATACCAAGAGTAACTTTGGAAATGACATCATGTGTAAATGCTGAAAATTAAATAATATGCTTTTGGTCTTCTGAATGACCAATGCATTAATGAAGAAATTAAGAAGGAAAATTTAAAATTTTTGAAACAAATTAAAATGGAAACTCAACATACCAAAACTGATGGGATACAGTAAAAGTATTACTGAGAGGGAAGTTTATAGCAATAACTGCCTACATCAAAAAAGTAGAAAAGTTTCAAATAAATAACATAACAATGTATCTCAAATAATTAGTAAAACAAAAGCAAACCACACTATCAGAAGAAAAGAAACGGTAAAGATCAGAATAGAAATATAAATTAAAAACAAAATACAAATGTTCAAAAAAATAAAATTTGGTCTTTTGAAAAGACAAATAACATTGACAAATATTTAGCCAGACTAAGATAAAAAAAGAGTTAAGACCTAAATAACGTACTCAGGGATGATACTGATATCACAAAACTGATATCACAAAAATTCTAAAGGATTATTCAAGATTACCATGAGAAACTATATTGCAATAAATAGAAAAATATAGGAGAAATGGATAAATTCCTAGACATATGCAACCTACTAAGATTGAACCATAAAGACAATAAATAAATAAATAAAGAAAGAAAGAAACAAAGAAAAGAAATAGAAGAACCTGAATAGACCAATAAATAATGGAGTTAGAAGCAGAAATAAAAATGCTCCCATCAAAAGTCCAGGACCTGATGGCTTCACTGCTGAATTCTCTACCAAACATTTAAAGAAGAATTCAAATCCTATTCAAAGTATTCCAAAAACCTGAGAGGGAAGGGAATACTCCCAATATCATTCTACAAGACCAGTATCTACCCTGACACCAAAAACCAAAGAAACAACAATAAAAGAAAACTGTGGACTAATATCTCTCATGAACATAGATACAAAAATCTTCAAGAAAATACCAGCAAATTGGGTTATAGCTTTCATGTGAAAGCCCTAAATTAGTTTCATAGTAAGGCTGAGTACATTGGGTAGTTTTTCTTCCATTCTTGAGATACTGGGAAAGGGAGAGGAGAGAGGGGGGAGGTGGGCAGAGGGAGGGGTACTGGTGGAATTACACCTGCGGGGCATCTTACAAAGGTATATGTGAAACTTAGTAAATGTGGAATGTAAATGTCTCTGCACGGTAACTGGGAAAATGCCAGGAAGGCTATGTTAACTATTGTGATGAAAATGTGTCAAATGGTCTGTGAAGCTAGTGTATGATGCCCATGATCATATCAATGTATGCAGCTATGATTTAACAAAAAAAAAAAGAGAAAAAAAGAAAGAAAATACCAGCAAATTGAATTCAACAATGCATTAAAGACAGTGTTCATCATGATCTACTGGGATTCAGCCAAGGGATATAAGAATGGTTCAACATATGCAAATCAATCAGTGTAATCTGAACAGACTGAAGGACAAAAATAATATAATTATTTCAATTGATATTGATAAAACATTCAATAAAATTCAACATCCTTTATGATAAAAACTCTCAAAAAAAACTGAGTATAGAGGAAACATACCTTAATGGGATAGAAATCAGCTAGGAGAGACTCATGGATAGTATTATATGGCATGAGGAAAAATTAACAGTCTTTCCTCTAAAATCTGGAACAAAATAAGAATGTCCATTTTCACCTCTTTTATTCAACATAATACTGAAGTCCTAGCTAGCACAATCAAACGAAAGAAAGAAATAAAGGGCATCCAAATTGTAAAGAAAGAACTTAAAGCATCCTCTTTAGAGGTTGTATGACCTTATATTTGAGGAGACCTAAAGATTCCATCAGAAGATATCTGGCACTGATACAGTCAGTTAAGTTGCAGGATATAAAATCAACTACAGAAATCAGTATTATTTCTGTATGCTACCAGTAAACAATCTAAAAAAGAAACCAAGAAAGGGATCTCATTTTATAGCTACAGGTAAAATAAATAATACAGACCTCAACCAAAGAAGTGAAATACCTCTACAATGAAAACGATAAAACATTGATGAATGAAATTACAGAGGTCACAAAAAAGGAAAGATACTCCATGGTTCATGGATTGGAAGAATCAATATTGTCAAAAGGTTCATGCTACCCACATACTTTCCATACTGCCCATATACTTTACAGAAATAGAAAAAAAAAAAAAAAACCCTAGAATTTATATATAACCACAAAAGATCCAGAATAGTCAAAGCTGTTCTCAGCAAAAGAACAAAGTTGAAGGAATCACATTACCTGACTTCAAATTATAATACAGAGCTGTACAAACCAAAACATAAAAACTTGAATGAAAGCAGATACATTGACCAATGGAACAGAATAGAAAACCCAGAAATAAATCCACACAATCATTTTGAACTCATTTTCAACAAAAGTACCAAGTACCATGGGAATGACAGTCTCTTCAGTGAGTGGAGCTGGGAAACTGGGTGTTCAGATGCCACTTACAAACATCAAATCAAAATGAATTAAAGGTTTTAATCCATTTAACCTGAAACTATGATGCTACTAGAAGAAAACTTTAGGGGAAATACTCTAGGACAGTGGCATGGGTGTTGTTTTTCAGTAATACCTCAAAAGCACAGCAACCAAAGTAAAAATGGACAAATGGGAGCACACTATCTTGGGAAGGCTTCTGCACAGCAAAGAAAGTAGTCAATACAATGAAGGACAGCTGTAGAATTGGAGAAGATATTTGCAACTACTCATCTGATAAGAGATTTACCTAGCAAAGTACAAGGAGCTCAAACAACGCACCAGAAAGAAAATCAATAATCTAGTGAAAAGGGAACAAAGGATCTGAACAGACATTTCTATAAAGAATATGATAGTTGTTTTATGATCAACACATACTTGAAAAAATGCTGAGAATCTTAGTCATCAGAGAAATGCAGATTAAAACTACAGTGAGAGGGGCGGCATCTGTGGCTCAAAGGGGTAGGGCGCTGGCCCCATATGCCTGAGGTGGTGGGTTCAAGCCCTGCCCTGACCAAAAACTGAAAAACAAACAAAAAAACAACAACCTACAATGAGATACCCTTTCACCGCAGTTAAAGTGACTTTTATCCACAAGGTAGGCTAACAAGGATGTGGAGAAAAGGGAAGGCTGTTAGTGAGAATGTAATTTAGCATAGTTACAACAGAGACCCGTATGGAGTTTCCTCAAAGAACTGAAAATAAAGCTACAGGGTGACCTAACAATCCCACTGCTGGGTAGAAATCCAAAAGAAAGAAAGTCAGGATTTCAAACAGAAATCTGCGCTCTCATGATTTGTAATTAATCTAAGTGCTCATCAAGGAATGAACAGATAAATAAAATGTGGTACATGTACACAATGGAATATTGGAATATTACACATGTAATAATGGAATATTAGACAGTCATGAAAAAGAATGAAATCCTGTCATTTGCAACAACATGGATGAAACTGGAGAAGATGGTACTAAGTGAAATAAGCCAAGCACAGAAAGACACATTTCACATGTTCTCAAGCTAAAAACTGAAACAATTGATCTCCTGGAGACAAAGAAGAATCCTATTACCAGAGGCTGGGAAGTATAAGGGGGGTGGGGCAGTCAATGTGAGTTAAAATATAGTTAGATAAAATGAATAAGATGTAATATTTGATAGCACAACAGCGTGACTATAGTCAACAATAAAATATTGTACATTTTAAAATAACTAAAAGAATGAAATTGGAATGTTTCTAACACAAAGAAATGAAAAATTCTTTATGGTGTATCTCCCAATTACCCTTATTTGATTATTACACAGTGTATGCTGGTATCAAAACATTACTTTTTTATTATTAAGTCATTTGTACATAGATCATAAATACATTTATGCCATTGTGGGATTTGTTGTGTTGATTATTTGTACAAATTGGAGTATTTACATCCTACTAATCAACATAGCTTTCACCTCGTTTACCCAATTACATCATTGAGACATTTGTGTTCTACACCTGATAGGTCTAACTTGTACTTGCATTGTTCTCCATAGGAGGGTTAGTAGGGGGAACATTACATTTTTAAAAAGAAAAAAAGAAAGTTCTTTTTTTTTGCATGTAGTTTTTTAAACTAGTAGTCCATTTTTTAAAATGAACACTTAATATGTTTGAAATTTTTACACATCTTAATGTACTATTGATTATTTTTGACAAATGCTTAGATTAAAGTAATCCATAATCTTCTTGAGATAAGGAACACTCTCTTCCACCTGAGCACTTCTTTGGATCGCCTTTGCAGTGAATCTTCCTACGCTCTAGGATTAGCCACTTATCTGAATAAATGTGAACGTTCTCAGGTGTGATTGTGAGTTTGTCTGTCTCTCCTTTCATTGTGTTGGTTTTTCTGCACCTACTTTAAAGCTCTGCTATTAAATGTGCGTGATGGAGAACAGTTTTATCTTCCCCATCAGTCATCCTTTTTGCTGGTCTTGGGAAATGATAAGGTTTGAATATTTAGCCCCCAAATCCCGTGGGGAAATCTGATCCTGCCCAGTGTTGGAGGAGGGGTCTGGGGGGAGGTGTTGGGGCTATGAGGGTGGATCCCTCATGAATGGCTTGGTGCCCTCCCTGTGAAAATGATAAATACCAAGTTGCCAAAATTGACCTCTAAGGTGCCAGGCAGGATATATTTTAGGTTTTGTGGATTCTATACTACCTGCCTCAGTTATTCAACTGTGCCCTTCTGTATAGTGACCATCATAACATGTAAAGAAATAGGCATGGTTATGTTCCACTTTATCCATGAAAGAGCTGTTGATTAAAGGGGTCAGGCACCACTGCCCTTGCTCCTCTCTCTCCATGTGACACACCTGCCTTCCCTTTGACTTTCACCTTGAATGGGAGCCCCCTAAAGCCCTCTCCAGAAGCTGGTGCTGGTGCCATGTTCTTTGCACAGCCTGCAGAACTGCGAGCCTTGTAAACCTCTTTTCTTTACAAATTACTTAGCTTTGGGCATTCCTTTATAGCAGTGCAAAAAGGAAAAAAAAAACAAAAACAAAAAAAACCTAGACAAAGTCTCTTTGATTCCTTGTGCTTCTTCCTGGGATGTCATCGACTCTCCACCCTTTTACTGCTGACCTGAACGTATATATTTGCAGGATGGCTCTTGAATACAGAATGTCTTAGATCTTATTTATGCTGTTGAACAATCTGTAAGTTTAATCAGTTTAATTAGAATGTCTGGTCTATTTACATTTCACTTACTGATGTACTTGGATTTATATTTGTTATTTTGTCTTGTTTGTTCTCTAAATTCCATCTCTTTGTATGTTTTCTTTTCCTGCCTTGCCTGCCTTCTTTCTGGATTAATCATGTATTTTTTTTTTAGCATGCTAAATTTAATTTGTCTATTTTTTTCTGTTTAAAGTTTATTTTATCATTAACTTATGGATAAATTTATTCTTTTTGTTGTATGAGTTTTGAAAAGCACATGATGTCATAAACCAGCCATCAAACTAGTATGCGGTTCCACAGTTGAATAACTGAGGCAGGTAGTACAGAATCCACAAAACCTAAAATATATCCTGTCTGGACCCTTAGAGGTCAAGTTTGCCAACTTGTGATTTATACTTTATGCAAAAGGTAACACATATGAATACAAGGTGTGATTTCAACAGATAAAAATATCAAACTCTTCAAAGAAAACATAGGAGTAAGTCTTCATGACCTTGGGTTTGGTAAACATTTTTATAGAAGATAGCAAAAACACAAGTGATGTAAAGGAATCAAATTGAACTTAATAAAAATAAAAGTAAATGTTATGCTTTTGGGGAGCCATCATTAGCTGATAAGTTATCTAATAAAGGCCTTGTAGTCAGGACATATAATAGATCCTGTCAATGCAATAACAAGACTACCCAATTTTTTAAAAAATAGGGGAAATATCTGAATAAATATTTCATAAAGAAGATATACAAGACATGAGAATCTATCAGAGCCACTGGTTATAAGAGAAAGACAAATGACAACCATAACGTATTATTTTAAACACACTAGGATGGTATAAAAAAAAGACAAGAAAAAGTGTTAGTGAGGATATGAATAACTCTGAATTGTGTGCATCACTGATAGGAATGTACAGTGGTTCAGCCACTGTGGGAAAGATTTTGGCAACTTATTATTGACTTAACTATATGCTTATTTTACAACCCAGCTATTGAATGCCTAGGTTCTACCATTCCCCCCTCAAATCCTTCATGCTCCATTTTGGCAATCCACCTTCCTGCATTCCTAATCTCTCGTAACTTCTAAGCTAGTCCTCTTTCCTATAGCTTTGCTTTTCACAAAATGTCATATAAATGGAATGATATTGTATGAAGGCTTTTGAAACTGGCTTTTTTCTCAAAGCATAATACATTTTTAAGTATACATAGTGCTTTATGAATTGGTAGTTTTTACCTTTTTATGGCTGAATAATACTCCATTATGTGGACTTACAACTGATTATCTACCTCCCAACCAAGAGGCAGTTAAGTGCTTTCCAGCTTTTAATGAGGTTTTCATATTCTAGACAAGAAACTAGGCATGAGATAGCTGGGTTGTAAAATAAGCATATAGTTCAGTTAATAATAAGTTGCCAAAATCTTTCCCACAGTGGCTGAACCACTGTATATTCCTATCAGTGATGCACACAATTCAGAGTTATTCATATCCTCACTAACACTTTTTCTTTTCTTTTTTTTTATACCATCCTAGTGTGTTTAAAATAATATATTATGGTTGTCATTTGTCTTTCTCTTATAACCAGTGGCTCTGATAGATTCTCATGTCTTGTATATCTTCTTTATGAAATATTTATTCAGATATTTCCCCCATTTTTTTAAAAAATTGGGTAGTCTTGTTATTGCATTGACAGGATCTATTATATGTCCTGACTACAAGGCCTTTATTAGATAACTTATCAGCTAATGATGTCTCCCCCAAAACATAACATTTACTTTTATTAAGTTCAATTTGATTCCTTTACATCACTTGTGTTTTTGCTATCTTCTATAAAAATGTTTACCAAACCCAAGGTCATGAAGACTTACTCCTATGTTTTCTTTGAAGAGTTTGATATTTTTATCTATTGAAATCACACCTTGTATTCATTTGTGTTACCTTTTGCATATGGTATGAGGTTAAAGTATGAATCATAAGTTGGCAAACTTGACCTCTAAGGGACCAGACAGGATGTATTTTAGGTTTTGTGGATTCTATACTACCTGCCTCAGCTATTCAACTGTGCCCTTGTGTGTAGTGACCATCATAACATGTAAAGAAATAGGCATGGTTATGTTCCAATAAACTTTTAGGTGAAAAATCTAAAATAGTAGTAGGCTGGAAATACTTTGTAGGTACAGTTTGTTGAGCTGTGTTTTAAATATATCTATTTGCATGTGGATATCCAATGGTCTTAGCAACATTTGCCAGAAAATGAGGGAGGAAAAGCAAGATGGTGGACCAGAGGGATTGTTCTGCTGAGCTCTCCTAGTATGACTGGGTAAAGAAAGAGAACCAAGCCATACCTGGCATGGGGACCTTACCCAGAGTCATAGCTCCAGGTGGCGACATACTGGAGGCAGTGTGTGTTTCAGAGCAAAGGAGATCTGACACACAAGGCAGGTGTTTGGGAGACAATGGGTATGGCCACTTCCCCGGAGGTCTGGGTGGGGAGGAATCCTTTTCCCAGTTTGTAGTTCTGGAGGGAAGCTGTGCATTGAGTGGAAGACTGCGTGGACTGGAATGGTATATAGCAGCCAGAATCGCCTGTCAGCTAGTGTGGATTTACCATCGGTTTGCTGGCAGGTGGGGCAGCTGTACCAGGAAGGTCCTGGATCCCAGGGGACAGCCACTGTGGGAAGGTCATGAGAAGGTTGTGGGGCTGGCCTCGTACTGGGGGCCTAAGGCATGACTGTCTTTGTTCTGCCTGCCGGGATCAGACCTTGGGACAAAAACTCTTCGGACAGGCTCCCTGACTCCCATATCTGACAGGAACTGTTATCAGGGAGCATTATGAGACCTGCCTGTAAAGGATTCTGGAGAGCTTTAAGATGCCCACTGGGCAGGGTCTGAATGCTGTGGAAAATATTGGGTGATCACTGAGGACAACTAAGTTGGGAAACAGGACCATGCCCGGGAAATAGAGAGAGGTTACCATCTGTGTTCTCCTCCTAAAACAAACAAACAACAACAACAAAAAAACATCATGGCCTTGTGTCCTGGCAGTATATTGCAGCATGTATATTCCTATTAATGTTGGTCCCTTCTGCTATATATGTGTGTATATATAAGAACAAGAAATATATATGTGTATATATATAGATAGATAGATAGATAGATAGATAGATATAGATATAGATATAGATATATATTCTCTTTTTTGTTGTTAGTATTTTTTTCCCTTCTTTTTGTTGATGAGGTTACTTCTATTCTATTTCTGGATATTGGAGCCTTTTTTGGTTTTGATTTGATGTGTTTTGTTTTTCCCTAATTTGTTTTGTTGGTCTACTCTTAATTTCCACTTTTACTTTCATCAAGAGCAAGGGCTCCTCCATTTTTTGGTTAAGGTATTTTTAGCCTTATTTACCTTCTCTCCCTACTTCAGTCCTCTACAGTCCCTATTTTAATAGAGATTCTTCTACTTTTCTCATCTCTCCCACTTAAATCACTCAAGTAACAGCTAACATTTTTTCTTTTCTTTTTTTTTTTTAGTTTTTCTTCTTCCCATTTTTCCCCCTCTCTCTCATTTGATACAACTGCATTTTTAATTTCCTTTATATATTCTTTTTTTTTCTTTTTTTTCTTTTTATGTTTTATGTTTTTTTTTGTTGTTGTTGTTGTTTGTTTGTTTGTTTAGAGCTGGGATGGCACAGTTATGATCTCAGGGAGGTCACAACAGTAGGCTGGCTCAAGGAGGCCAGGAGACCATGATACAAGGAGCTTTTTGACCTCTGGCCCTGGGAATAAATTATTGACAAAACCACACTGCAGAATTTTTCTACATCTTTTTCATTCTTACTTAATTTTTCTTTTCTTTCTTTCTTTCTTTTTTTTTTTTTATTAAATCATAGCTGTGTACATTAATATAATCATGGGGCACCATACACTTGTTTCATAGACTGTTTGACACATTTTCATCTCTCTAGTTAACATAGCCTTCCTGGCATTTTCTTAGTTATTTTGCTAAGACATTTACCAAGTTTTACATATACCCTTGTAAGATGCACCGCAGGTGTAATCCCATAATACCCCTCTCTCTACCCCCTCCTCCTCCCTCCCCACCCTTTGCCCCTTTCCCCTATTCTTAGGTTGTAACTGGGTAATAGCTTTCATACCTCTTTCATGTTTACATGGATAGAGCTGTAACATATTCTTCTTAGTAAAGTGTCTCAAGAATGGAAGAAAAAGTACCCAATGTACTCATCATTTATTTTTTAACGGTCTAAAAACATTGACATTTTGAAAAGTGTTCCTAATATTTTACCAGAATTTCTTCTTAATTCTCTATTTTCTCGCACCTGGACAAATTCATACATGTGTTACTTGTCTAGTCCTTGAAGATATTTGCATTGGAAATGCCTGAATTAGTAATGCTCATGTTCTTTTCCAATAAATTTCTTTTATCTAAACTTCCCATTTTGGATATGGGCAGAAGAAGTTTTGGGGAAACTTGTAGCTCTTTTGGTAACCTTCTGCATTTTTATTAATTATATATTAATCTCTTTTGAAGACTTTGAACATACACACACATTTACAGAACATAGTAGAGAATTTAAATCATTCTATTTATTACATATTCTTTAACTCATCTATTACATTATAAAACCTAGTGACTTTAAACAACATTATATTATTTCTTATGATTCTCTGGTTCTAAAATTTGTGACAGGCTCTGTTGGATGGTTCTTCTGCTCCATCTGGTATTGACCAAGGTTATTCACTCAGTTTTAGATATAACCAGGCTGAGCTGAGCTATCCAAAAAGGCTTTGCTCACATGTCCAGTATTTCAATGCTCTTTCATATGGCCTTTTCTTCTCTCCATGTGATTCTTTTCTTCATCAATTGAAGGAGCTCAGGAAATTTCACCCCAAAATGTGACTCCTTACTATGAAAAGTATTTTGAATTAATCTCTAGATTAATAGGCACTGAAAGAGGCTTTCCCTCTTTCTTCGTAACCAATCAGGCTCATCAAAAAGAACAATGATATCCCCCTCCCAGTTTTCTCAATAAATTGCAGGGAAGAAGATCAAAAATGCAAATATATGTGCCCAAATGATTTTAAATATAATATTATACCTGTCTCTCAAGTTAATTTAATTTCCAAAGAGATTATTTTATTTGCAAGTCAATCTGTTTTCCTGTATCCATTCATTCTCCCAAGTATCTATTTATACTCCCTAGTAACCATTTATTGCCCCTACAAAGAATTATGTATAGTCCCCTTTAAAATAATAGTATATAAATTTCCAAATTCCACTGGGGTATTGGGTAATCACTCTGTGATTCTCCCCATATGCATGGTAAATAAATCCTTCTCTTATTAATCTGCTTTGCTGTGACTTAATCTTTAATAAAAATTCAGGGATGAAGAGGAAGTTTCTCCTCCCTCCTATACAGTAGTCTTGCTGAAGTTTCTTTATGTGCATCATGGCTGAATTTCCCAGAAAGAGGAAGTAACAAGTACTCCTAAAGGGTTAGGCCCAGAACTGGCACAGTGTCATATCTGCTACATTCCATTGGTTGAAGTAAATCTAAATACCGTTTATTTTATTTTATTTTATTTTATGTATTTATTTATTTATTTATTTATTTTTTGAGACAGAGTCTCACTTTATCGCCCTTGGTAGAGTGCCATGGAGTCACAGCTCACAGCAACCTCCAACTCCTGGGCTTAGGTGATTCTCTTGCCTCAGCCTCCCAAGGAGATGGGACTACAGGCACCCACCACAATGCCTAGCTACATTTTTGTTGCAGTTTGGCTGGGGCTGGTTTTGAACCTGCCACCCTCAGTATATGGGGCCAGCACCCTACCCCTTGAGCTACAGAAGGCCCCCCCCAAATACCATTTTTGATTCAAGAGAAGGGAAAATAGAGTCTACTCATGATGGGAAGCATGACCTATACATACAGGGAGGAGAGGATTTGATGGTGTCCATATGCAGACTTTACCTCCAAACATTCTAAGAAGTTATTTTCTTACTTTCCTAAGATGAAAAATCATTTTAGCCAGAAAAACAAACAAACAAAAAAAACCAAAAACTGTCATTAGCTTCCTCAATTTCACTATTTATTATTATGGAGAATGGAAAACCAAAAAAATATGTGCCTAGTATAGTAAACTTTTGGCTGATTTATACATTAGTTACTGACCATATCTATCTATATTTCTTAATTTTTTTAACTTTCAACCTTACACTTCTAAATGTGAAGTAAAATTTATCTTTGACAAATGATTCCTAACAGTGTTCCATCAAGTTAGTATTGGAACCAATACTAACTTTAATGTTCTGAAAAATTAGTTTAACTTTAAGTTTTAGAAAGGTTAGTCTATATCTCTATGAACCTGAAGACTATTACCTGAAGTCTTTTCCTGTTGGCCTTTCCCAAGATCAGCTTTCAGAGAAACATTTTCATGTTATGAAACACATTATTCTCTAAGACTGTTCGTTGTAGGGGTTGATAAAACCAGAATCCATTTGTCTTACAAAATAGTACTTGCCCTTACTCTGTTCTTATTATTTCTCAACAATACAAGCATTTAAAGGTTATTATTCTAGGTTCAGGTCTTTCCAGTGGAATCTCACAGCCTTTTATACTGGTTGGATTCAAAATCATTTCTGAATATGTTAATGAAGATAGTACTTGTTTTCAGGTTAACCTCTGAAGCAATTTTTGATGCCTCCCCCAAGAAGGAAGCCATAGAATGAGTATTTCTTTTACATCAGACAAACCTGTGTTTAAAATTTTACTTTTACCAGTTAGAAGATATACAACCTTTAACAAAATACTTAAGAGTAAATCATTATACATTCATTTCTTGAATTAGAATAAGTACATCTATATATAGGGTCTTTGGAAAAATTGAATAGTATATATGAAATTCCTAGCTCCATCTTGAGACATAGCACTCAGTAAACGGTAGCTTCTAACATGAATCTTTTAAATCAAGAGTTTTGAATAAATGGACTATTTTTAATTGATTTGGTTGTCAAATATGTAAATGTAAAGTGATAATTGTTTCAACTTTCTTAGGCCTCAATAAAGTAGAAGATTAAATTAATTTTCCTTTTCATTAGGAAAGATATATTCATGGATTACTAGTTTCCCAAAATGTTCCTTGAAGAGGATGTATCATAGTCAAAGGCATTTGGGAAGGAGCACATATGCTTCACTTTCTCCCAGAAAACCATAATGGTAAAATTAAGAACTAGTCTTAAATTATTTAATTTGCATTTCAAAACTTCAATAAAATCTAAATGCGTTACTGAATCATGAGACCAAAAATAGTTAACCCACTATATAGCCTACACACATTGAAGACTTTTTTGTTGTCGGTATTTTTTAATTCCATGGGAGAGATAGTTAAGTTTATTTTATTTTATTTATTTATATTTTTAGATAGAGTCAAGCTCAGTTGCCCTGGGGTTGAGTGCCAGGGCATCATAACTCATTGCAACCTCCAACTCTATGGCTCAAGTAATCTTCTTGCCTCAGTCTCCCAAGTACAGACACCTGCCACAATGCCAGGCTTTTCTTTTAGAGATGGGGGTCTCACTCTTGCTCAGACTGGTTTTTAACTCCTGAGCTCAAGCAATCCACCCACCTTGGCCTCCCAGAGTGCTAGAATTACAGGCATGAGCCACTATACCCTGCAGATAAGTTAAATTTAGGGTTTTATAAAAAACTTAATCTTACACAGAATGATCCATACTTTTTTATATTTTAAAAGTTTCATCAAAAGTTAGAATTATTATTAACACCAGTTTTAATATTCTCCTAATAAACTTCAATACATTGTAATTGCACTATGATAATCAGTCCTTTTTTATATCTCTTATGGTCAGATTGGCTTGTTTTATGGTTTCCCTCCTTCAGCTCCTCAACTGCTTCCTGGTATTATTGAAATTTAACAAAAGAGATAAGATTTTCAGAAGAGTAGGATAATCAATATGATTAAATCATTAATCTTAATTTTATACTCTAAATTGTACAAACTCTACTCATATGGTAGTTACCTAACCCTTTAGAATAAAGCTATGTTGTATTACAGTTGTCTTCTTTTTTCTTTAATTTCATATGCTCTTTTGTACTTCAAAGGCACACATACTTCGTATTCTGACAGCACAATTGCTATTACATAATAGCTGCTCTGTAGAATTAAATAGGTAGATGAATAGATGCAAGCTGAGTGGATGGTAGATAAATGGGAAGGAGGAAGGAAGGAGGAGCAAAGAAATGAAGAAAAAGAAGAAATAGGAGAGAAAGAAAATGCAAAAAAGGCAAAGATAAAGGACAAATGTACAGGCTCATACCAGTTCTGGAGAAAGTGCTGGACAGCAACACTACATTAGTTAACTGTCTTTTTAAGTTAAGAACTAAATAACAAATCCTGTAACACAAACTGATATGCATAAAGTCAGTATCTAAAAAATGACAATGTTCAAACACATTAATTGTTTGCTTCTCTCATTACAAATAAACTCTCAGCTAGTAGGGTCAATGACTTAGCATAGTGCCTGGTATGCTTCATATGTTAGTTAAATGAATAATTTATGTGTTGGTTAAATGAACGACTTCATTAGTTATAAATTATAAAATACATGGTGTTATCCCAAAAAAGGTTTTTCTAAGCAATCAAAAAAGAAATACTTCTGGAAAATAAACATTCCATATTTTTTAAATTAAGGCATTCCATGAAGATACATTATCTTTTTTTTTTTTTTTTAATCATAGCTGTGTACATTGATGCAATCATGGGGCACCATACACTGGTTTTATATACAATTTGACATATTTTCATCATACTGGTTAACATAGCCTTCCTGGCATTTTCTTAGTTATTGTGTTAGAATATTTATATTCTACATTTAGTAAGTTTCACATATACCCTTGTAAGATGAAAAAGACCTATTATCTTGAGTTTACCATCCAGGTGTTTTTGATATAGCAGGGCCATAATAGGGAAAGTCTTTAAAGAATGAGTCTCAAAAATTGTGACATTTTCTCCCAAGAGCAACAACTTTTCTTTCAGTATAACAGAAGACATCAGTTTTAAGGAAATATTTAGATGAAACAATTCATCCAAGGAATCAGCTTAATTGGGTAAAAATAGCTACCCATAAATGCACGCATCAATTTATTCTTTTTGGAGACATTTGTCTAACACAGGTTAAGTCAGAATAAGTCAACGAGGGAATATGTAAATGTGAATGACAAACATAGAATATCATCTCATTTTGGTGAGATTTTTTCATATGAATAGTATTTTTGAAAGAAAACCACTGTGCTCTCTAGTTTTACACACACAAAAAAAAAACCCTCAAAAAATAAAACTATAGCTGCATCAGAAATTTTAGACATTAATTTTGAAATATTTCTGGTGATATAAAGTAAACTCAGCATTAAAATATCACGTTAAAGAACATAAAAGAAAAAAGTAATGAGAAAAGATGATTTTCATCCCCCTTGGATATCTTTAAACAATAATAACTTTTTAGAGATAGAGCATTGTCTTCCTAAGAGGACAAGATATTTAGAAATATTTTTAATATTCTACAATTTGGCTAACATAGAGAAGCAAAAGAGAAATGACTGAAAACTCCTTGTCACTCAAAAAGGGGGCAAGGAACAGAAAAATCATATATAGTGTACTAGTTACAAGTTAAGTCTTCTTAACTGATTTATTTTACCTTTTTTTATTGTTCAAGTAACCTATTTAAAACGCATCCAGGCATAGAGTGTCCCTATTATTAATAGTAAATGCATTTCAACCTGTCAAGTTATTCTAGCACCACTTTTGCAAGGTTTTTTTTTTTTTTTTTTTTTTTTTTAGGAAAAAAATTTAAAAGCAAAGGCATTTCCTAGGGCACATGCTGCCAGACACCCAGCATTTATCTTATCTCAGTTGATGACTTTCCTTTTATCCTGAAATGATTTGACAATGACTCTATGATTTCCTGTACAAATTACCCTTTGAAAGTGGCAGTGGCGCTTGGCAGCGATCTTCACTTAATTACTGAGTGGATTATTAGCATACGGCTCCCCCCCCCCTTCATTTCTTTATATCTTCTAGATTGCGTTGACAGTTCCCTTTCATTGCCTGCTTTAACTCACTGAATACTAAACATTATGCAGATTGCAGCTGAGAAGGCTGCAGGCTACTCCAAACCCCTAGTCTGTACCAAAACCTTTTTGATTGAGAGTAATTTTTAGGTTGGAAATCGATAGTGTGTCTAGGAAGCACATTGGTAGGTTTTCTTAATTTAGATTGGGATGGGGTAGAGCAGAACTCTGATGTTCAAAAGTGAATATTCCTCGGAAGTCTTTCTGAAAAACAATTAGTTTTGTTCCTTCCTTTAATATCCTCTGTCTTTAAATAGACTGAGTTCTTGAGATTCTATTTCTCTTTTTACTCATTATGATATCTAACTTGGCAGGAAGGGGTTAAAGAGTCCCCGTTTTTGAAAAAGAAAGTGGTCAAGTTTCATTCTTCAGTCTCTGAAATCTGGGGGCTGGTAAGCTGACCCCCCCAGCATGTGTAGAGTGTTATTTATTGTTTGCCAGGGCAAGACAAATGCAAATGATAAATTACAAGGATTTCTTCCGCACTCTCAGAAGGAACCTTCCTTCTCTTCTGTCTTGGCTCCCATCTTTTGGCACAAATTTGCACATATGTCGGGCATTCTCCATCCAGATCTTTATCCTTTTTTTTCTCCCTGAACTGCATTCAAAAGCATCTTCCACATTTCCCAGGCTATAGTAGGGACATGAACTCTTTCCCATTTCAACCTTATGGTATAGCTTAGTTATTTTTTTTTTCTCTCCTTGGGAGGAGAAAACAATATGTGAGTGATTTCAGTACTTGGTGGAAGTGACACCAAAGCAATAGGAGTCAGTATGGGTGGGGGGAACGGCTGGGTGCTGACTATGTCATCTCCATTCCAGAACTATCAACCACAGCTTTACTCTTCTAGTGTTACATCTGCTATGAAATTTGGGTCTTCCAGGTGGCGGCCCAACATGCTGTCCAGTGCTATCAGGCCATTTAAATGCTTTGAGCTAATGCTGCATATCCATTTTCTAAACAAGTTAGCAGATACCATATGCAGCAATTAAAGTTTTATTGAGTGGTGCCTGCTTACCATACTGAATTTGGATTGGCTACCATCTGTCTCAAAGCCTGTGGTACCATCCCTGTTGCTTGAGAGAGCATTTGTAAGGATGGAAGATTTTTCTCAACTTCTGAAGAAGCTGCTCAGATTATTTTTTACATGCAAGACCACAAAAGTGGAATTGGTACAAATAAAAAATACCAGACCGTTAGAAGTTATGATCGAATGCATGTTTTTGAGTGTTCTAGGGCGCTGAACTACAAACGCAGAGGCTTACAACTTCTGCCCTAGCTATTTTTAATATATAGGGCTTGCCAAATGTGCTGTTTTTCAGAGATGCTGTCTATGGGCAACTCAAGGAACTAACTTTAGAACCAAGCAAAGGACAAGAGAATTATTTGCCTCTGTGAGAATTAATATAAGTGTTCTCATTTTCTAGGAAAATTGTACCTGGAACTATAGGGAAAAATTAAAGTATAAATTTACATTTTACTTATTCTAGTAAGTGTCTAGAGAGGTAAAGTTGTTTGAGATCAATCAGCCAAACAAAGTGCTTTGAAGATAGCATTTATTAAAATTTAAATAATGCCTAAATACATGAGCTAAGCTGGTTTACTAATACATTGTTCATGTCTGACGTTTTTTCAGACATATTTATCTCTATGCTTTTAACCTTCATGAATGCTGAGAGGAAGAAATATATCATTATGAAATGCAAAACCTCTTCAAAATTTTAAAACAACTGCCTAGCTATCAATGTGGGCTAGTGAAGGAAGGACTGGAGACCAAATCTTTTGCCAAACTCGTGGTTTTATAGATGTTAGGTAAACTCATATTTCTGTGAATACCTCTTTCCATGAGAAATGGATATTTCAGAGCCTGTTGATTTTGTCCTGTTATCCTGAATTGCAAAGTAGGATTGAATCTTGACAATGGCTGGTAGGAAGGAAAATAGCTCAAGTGGCTTCATCAGTTCTGATGGCGATATTTTTCTGCCAAATTTCACAAGCGACAAGTTTGTAGCACTGTAGGCTCAGCTTCATCTAGAGGGTGTGTGAAGTGCCTAAACCAAAGTGTGGAAGGTAATTCAGAAGACTTGTATGCTAGCCCCACAACTGCTATTTGTTGGCTAGGAACATCACTGGGGTCTTTGAGTCCTTTTTCCTGCTCTGTAAAATGGAGCTCAAAATGTATGTCCACTTCTTTGATTATTGTGAGATTTAAAAGAGTTTGTATGGCCTCTATAAATAACTACGAAAACATGAAATGAAAAATAGTTTGCAAATTGTAATGTGTTGTCACTAACCCTGCCTGCCCTTCAACTGAAGATCAAATGTCATGTATTTCATGAGTTTTCGGGTAACAAGAACACTCTACCCCTCCTCTGAATTCATATAGTAATGTATCAGTCTTAAGGCGTTCTTTCCTATGCTTCGTAATCTAAGTGAGGATTTCTAAATCCTTGCTACTCAAAATGTGGTCTACAGAGCTGAAGCATCAGTATCACATGGGAACTTTTTAGAAACTCAGAATTTTAAGTCCCTCCCACACCGAATGAATCAGAATCTGCACTTAACAAGGTTACGAGATGACTTGTATGAACAGTAGAGTTTGAAATGCACTGCTCTATACAGTAGTCGTGATGCTCAGAAGATGCCCCATTTTTTTCTAAGATAGTCAATATATGAAAATCTTATAGAACTTTAAAGACTACTAGCAAAAACCCATTATTTTAAGAATAAAAGAAAAAATTCAAGCTAAGATCCATATAAATTGTGATTAGCATGAGATTAAATATATGGATCATTCATTCATTCATTTAGCAATCCCTAAGTGCCCTCTGTGAACCAGACATTGTAGCAGGCCTGGAGGATTTCACTTAGAATAAGACATGGTGTCCAGGGTTAGAGGCTTGATGTCTGTCCAGTCAGGGGGGAGATCCACGTTCTCTCACTCCTGCTAGGATGTTTCTTCCGTCATGTCATGGTAATTTCCTAAGTGGCATCTAATTCTGTAATTAATCATACCTTTGTCTTATATTTCTTTTAGACTCACATGTTTATTTATCTTCCCTTCTTATGACATTGGGGAATATCTGCTTCATGAACTTAGGATGATCAAGTGTCACTCTTTGGTTAATCATATATAAGAGAAAAGTAGCTCACAGGCCACCGTGGTGGATACGTGGCAGATACACCCTGAATATGCCCTTCTCACTTATTCTCTAATCCATGACCACTCTAACCTAGATTTAATGTTATTATTATGCAATAATAATGATAGCTAACATACTGAGGGCTACTATATGCGAGGCATGATTCTAAGCATTTCACTTAATCCTCAAAACCATCCTATGCGGTAACATCAGTTTCTTTTTATAGATGAGCTACAGGACTGAAAATCAAGTAACTTGCCCTATTTAGAGGAATAATGAAGATGTGTTAGAGCCCTGGGTGGTCTCACTTTAGAAGAACATTAGAAGCCTATCACTATTATTTCCTAAGGTATATTTCCAATATACCTTTGGAAATAATCTCCAACAGCATTGGTTGTCTCAGATTAGACATTTTATTCTTTATGTCCTGAAACTGGCAGATCTCCCGCCAATGACGATAAGGGTTCTTGTCACATTTGTTCCAAGTAGTTCCTTCAAAATAATTAAACAAACTTATGAAGATCGTAAGCTTAATTTAAAAACATTCATTTTTCCTGACTAAAAGGTCAATAGAAGCAGTGAGGAACTTCATTTTCAATTATTTATCAATTACATAATGTTCTTCCTTTGTGAACAGTGTTTCTCTACTTTTTAGAATTATGAGTATAGGGTGGCACCTGTGGCTCAGTAAGTAGGGCACTAGCCCCATACACTGAGGGTGGTGGGTTTGAACCCGGTCCCGGTCAAACTGTAACAAAAAAATATCTGGGCATTGTGATGGACACCTGTAGTCCCAGCTACTTGGGAGGCTGAGGCAAGAGAATTGCCTAAGCCCAGGAGTTGGAGGTTGCTGTGAGCTGTGACGCTGCGGCACTCTACGGAGGGCGACAAAATGAGACTTTGTCTCTAAAAAAAGGAAAAAAAAAAAAAAAAGACTAGGAATATATTGTCATAATTTTCTATATTACACAGCACTGGATAAATGTGGATGAATGTCCATGTTGCTCCCTTGCATTTTCACTACAATGTTTTCTTAGAGTATGTTCAGACCTTCATTATAGCATTATTTGTCTCTAAGTGGCCTAAAAATGTGCTGAGATGTCAATAGCTAATTAGACTTTTACATAAAGATTTGGCCGCCCAAGTCCAAAGGTTGACTCTAGAGTCCATCCAAGAGTTTCTGGCAACCACCTCCTTGCTCATTACTGCTTTATTTTTACAATTGGACTTAATTATTGCATGGACTGCTGCAAAACCTAGAGAAGAATAAAGATCTGAATGTACTGAGTCAGATCAAAGTACCTTCTTCCAATGTCCATATGAAGCAACTGGGTTGATACTGTCATTTCTAAACTGCTTGAGTTCTTTGTTTTGGATCTTCCCTGCTCCATTTCTACGTGAGTATCCTAAGAGAAGGAAGGTACAGAAATTGTGTTGAAAACTGTATATAAATATTCTAGCAAAGTGTTATAATGCTGAAAACACTGATGGAAAATAAGGTTTAAGGAATCTCTACACCTTTGTTTGTCCTACTCTCCATAAGCTGAAGCAATCGAATGCCCCATGCGCTACTACCAAGGTGTCCCCAACATTAGAACATGCAAAGGGTGTATTTAGCACTTCTCTACCCAAATGGACATATTTCTAGAACCTCACTATAATATTGCTCACTCTATTGAAAAATTCCTCTGAAAACTTGGACCACTTCCAAGAAGATTATGTATTTAAATACCAAAAGGTCTTACAGTAGGTGGGTTCACCAAAGATGGCCTTATGTTGCATGCCCTAAGGTCATGGAGTTTGTAGAGGTTCCAGACAAATTACTTCAATGGGTTGATAGTATCAGCCTACAATCAGTAGTCATTTCCACTCCTCTGCTCCCAGGATTTGTCATTAATTGCAATTTTACTCTTGGCTCCTCCACAAATAGCTTTGTTCATATCTTTTGTCACCAGCTTGATTTATGGCTACATAGATCTCCTGACAGTCCATAGGTATGCTGCATTTCTTCAAATTCCTCTTGGGAGAGTTTCTGTTCACCCTATATGCAATCTCACATTTCCTTTATAATCAATATTCTAAGCACGTGCTCTAACACTGAAACAACCTATGAGCAAATTCCTTCAAAAATGTCCATTGACTAAAATAGATCATGAGTACTCCTAAACCTGGGATTAGAAATTCTCTGGGATCTAGCAACCAACCCCTCTCTTTCTGACTGTGGTTCCAATTGCCTTCTGCCTCCTATTGTCTCCTTTAATCAGTCTGAATTAAAGTAATGGAATAATGAAATAAAATAAAAATAAGTGGGACCTGAGGCTGGCAGGATATATTAGTGGCTCACTCACACTTGCAATCAAAGTGGAGAAGTAATCATTGCATATGTCTGAGAGCGTGTGGGTGGAGCAAGTTCTGGCCGCTTGTGAACACATACTCTCCTGTGCCACTACTGACTCCCTCGGGTGAAACTCAGTAACAAACTGGCCCATCATCCAACCTCTTGAATGCAGCACTTCTATATGTATCCCTAGGTGATAGAATCGTAGTCGGGACATCTGTCCCTCTAGGTTAATCTTGATTT
This sequence comes from Loris lydekkerianus, assembly GCA_963574355.1. Lineage (NCBI taxonomy): Eukaryota > Metazoa > Chordata > Mammalia > Primates > Lorisidae > Loris > Loris lydekkerianus. The sequence goes on along the minus strand of CAUYPK010007089.1, from coordinate 12,875 downwards.
TCTTCTAAGAATCTCTTAAATTCTCTCTGTGAATTCAGATTGTACCTGATAATAGAGAACATGATTTTCCCAGAGCACTTAATACTGCAGCCTGGGTTAGACATAAGTTTGACCCATATAATTTAGATTTATCCTCTTCAATATGGTGCTGTGTGCTTCAAAAAGCTCCCTCTGTGATACCCCGTGCTCTCGCTGATTTGCTCTTCACAATCCCATTTGAATAGTGTGGGTCAGTATCCAACCCAACCCTTCCCAACTGTTTTCCATGTCCAATTTACCAGTGAGTTAGGTCATGATATGTATGGCAATAAAGGAAATATGTGTACCTCAAATTTGACATATCCACTTTCAAAGAATCTGTCTACCCAATTTTACTCTATCTTGATAAATAAAATTCTTCTTTCCAAGTATCTTTTAAATTTGGATTTGTCACCACCTCCCTACAAATACTATTAGCTCACCAAATGTACATAAAATCTCACCTCTAGAATATTTTTAATATCTTCTTACTTACCTCCATAATGTTATTCTCCTGTGATGTCCTGTACTCCAGACATCCATCAGGTAGTTCTCTGAATCATTGCTATGACATGACTAACACCCATCTTAAAAATACATTCAATGATGCCAAGAAAATAAAGGACAAACTCTAAGGCAGAAAAAGTCCTCTAAAAAGAGTTATACTCAGCCACCTTCCTAGGCTCATCTTGTGCTATTCCACATGCCTGGAGAACTTAAGGTTCTATCCAACTGATCTATCTCCATACTTTTCTTTGTTCAGTGATCTCTTACTAGATTGTCCTCCTCACTTTGTCTTCCTGACAAACTCCCCCTCATTCTTCTAGATCATGTTCAAATGTCATCTACTTTTGGAAATGTCCTCTGATCACATCTGATAATAATAATTATATATATAATATATATAATATAATAATATCTTTCCCTTCTTTATATACACTTACCATTACTTATTCTTTTTGCATATGTCTGTACTTCTATTTACAAGGCAAACAAAGTAACACAAATGCATGGTTGCCAGATTCTTTTACCAGTAGCATATTTAGTCAAAGAATACATGGTAAGAGGTTTGGCAACAGGGTAGGTCTTTCTTAGCCAATATTTAAGACCTACTGCATGCAAGCTGCCTATTTTCATCAAAGACAAGTTTTTCTTAGTTATCTGCTGAGAGGCCAAGGTGTCCAAACTGGGGAGGAAGAGCTGCTTGGAAAAGAAAGACACTTGAAGCTTCTCTAGCAGAGCACACAATACAACATATCACTTGTTATAAATGACCCAAAAGTCATATACTCTACATAGAATTTTAGATTTTTTTTCTGCTTTGCTCTTTTGAGCTTAGGATTCTGCTTCAGCTTCTTAGACAATAATCGTAACCAACTGGTAATATCAATAAGGATTATTATGATGATTAATTCCCTTCTTTTGTACCAGGTACTGTATAAGACCTATAATCCCTATAATAAACCTATTCAGTAAGCATTATTTGCCCTAATTTTCAGATGAGGATACTAATGGTAAATTTCATTCACACAGTGAATAGTAAAGAGCGAATGATGAAAAATGAATAATAATCTGACTAATTCCAAAGCCTTTGCTCCTAACCATACCACTAGGTTGCTCCCCTGATTCAACAATTAATTAGCTATTGGCACTATTGTTATTCATCTCTCTCTGGGTGAATACCCCTATCACCTGTGTCTTCACAGCAGAGACCCAATAACAATATTCTGAGAACTTCTTGTAAGTCAGAACACTTGTAATGTTAAAGATACTCAAGCTACTTCTACAAAAGCCAGGCAGCACATTTCAAAGCCTCATAGACATTTGAACCATCTCACTATTTTGTAGCATGCAACTCAGTTTGCATCTAAGGCCTTTATGTCACCTTATTGTCTGCTGATTATGTTGAGTATAAAACTAAAATCTGATCATCAGTTTTATTTAATCTGGTAGCATGAGAAAAAGGATCATTTCAATGGCATTTTATCTTCTTTTAACATTTTATTATGGATGATTTCAAACACACACAAAAGTAGAAAGCATAGTATGCCCCATGTTCCTGCATCCAGCTATAACAAAAATGAACTCTTATTTCACCAGTAATTTCCAATTTTGCTCCCCACCTTCACCCCATCAGATTATGCTTAAGCAAATATTAATTATGTCATTCATGCATATTTCATACATATTTCAGAATGCATCATTAACTTTCCTAAAATACCATTATGTACACCTAGAAAATTAACACAAATTCTCTATTGACATTAAATGTTCAAACTTCAGTGTTCAAACTTCTTCAAAGTTAGCCTCATAAATATTCTTTTTTTTTATAATCACTTTGTTCTAATTGGGATTCAAACAAGGCCCACAATTTTCATTCACCTGATGTGTTCTCCTAAATCTCCCTTAATCTGTGTGCTGCTCAGCTTTTTTTCCTTGCAAATTATTTTTTAAGAAATCTTGGTTTTTTTTCTGTAGGTTTTTCCTTATTCTAGAATTCACTAATTGCCTCTCATAGTGTCATTTAATATGTGTATTCCCAATTATTTAACTTTTTTCAAGTATAATAATGTTTTGGTTCATGTTTCATAAAAGTATATTTATTATAATTATTGATATTGTAATTCATCTATTCTTTGGCTCCTGAGTCCTTATGACACACAACACCAGTTGTTTTTTTGTTGTTTGTTTTTTTGTTTTTTGGCCAAGGCCAGGTTTGAACCCACCACCTCTGGTATATGGGGCCAGTGCCCTACTCCTTTGAGCCATAGGCGCCACCCCAACCCCACCTGTTTTTGTTAGCTTCCTTGTTTTCTGGTACAACAAGATGTTTTAGCCCTATCTTAAAACTCAGTGCCCAGACTTGGAGTCAGCTGTTTGTTTAAGAAGTTTATTACTAAGTGGAAAGGCATATATTTGTATAGGCCAGTCTGGGGACTAGGAATCCTCTTTGGTTTTAGATCAAATATTGTCCCTAGGTCTTCACAGGCAAAAGTAAAAAAGAAAGGAAGGAAAGGAAAGAGGGACGGTCTTAATTTTTTAATATTTTTAACTTGGTTAGTTGGCTTGTGTATCACATATAGTGTACATACATGTACTAAATTGTGTGTGTGTCACATTACAATAATTTCAACATAATAAACAAAAGGTTACTGAGAACTTTTGTTTGTTTGTTTGTTTTTGTTTTTTTCTTAGGGAACTAGTGATAAGTATGTATGGGTAAATAACTAAATTTTAAAGTTACTTGAAACAATTTCTCAGATTTCAATTAAGCTACCAGCTCAATATACAGTTTATTTCATCCATTTAATCTTGCTTTTAAATTTTAAAGACTCCTTATTGTTTTCATTTTAACTTTGTCATATATTCATATAAATCATAGTTCCAAACCCAACTCAACCAAATAAAGTATATTCAGAGGAGTCTAGCTTCAATCTCTGTTCTCTTCCACATGTTTCTCCCCTCCCCCTAGAGACAACTATTGAACTGATTTTAAGGTTTGTCCTTACAGTTTAATTTTTTAAAAAATACATACATATTTATAAAAATTCTGAGATACACAGTATACTACATACACCTTTCTCTATGGTGCTTTTTTGCACTTAATGAGCCTTGAAAATCATTTGCTAACAGTTTATAGAGATATTAGTGTTAAGCAGATGCATTTAAATACTCTGTTGTATGGATATACTGTGCTCTAGTCAACTGGTTCTATTTATGATAGACATTCAGGATATTTTCATTGCTATTACAAGTAATGCTATAATCAATTGTTGTACTTTTGCTACTGTATTGTTGGAATCTATTTCTAGAAGATCTCTGGGCCAGATGATAAATGCATGTAGAAGTTTGCTAGATGTTGTCAAATTCCCATCGATAATATATGAAGTGCCTTTTCCCCTCACAGCCTTCGCAGCATGTTGTGTTGCTAATTTTTGGATTTTCTTCTAATTGGCAAGTTACAAATGGTATCTCAGTGAATTTGTAATTTTCATTTCTCTTGTGACTAAAGTTCAACACCTTTTCATATGTTTAAGAATTATTTATACTTTTGTTCTGTGAATTGTTTTTTCTAATTCTGGCCCACTTCTCTATGAAGTTTCAATTTTTTCTTCTTTTTCAGATGCTCTTATTATCATATAATAGAAGTATTAACCTCACTGTGAAAGTAGTTTCAAATTATTTTTTTTCAAATTTGGCATCTTTCTTTATAGATTGCTTACATTTTATTCTTTATACCACATAAGGTTCTTGTTTCATTCATTGATTGATTTTGTTTAATAATATGCATTGATCCTTTTCTTAATACACGTGAATTTTGAGTCACGGTTAGGAAAGACTACACAGCTCCCAGATTACAGAAGACATCCCTATGTTTACTTTTAGTATTTATATGTATCATTTACATTATTATCTTTTATTCCATATACAACTTAGAATAATGTATAGAATGAGAGTTTGTTCTAATCTTATTTTCTCATATGATTATCTAGTTATCTTAACATCAATTAATAAAAATTCTATTTTTCCATGACTAGTTTGAGATAGTGCTTTATCTCAAAAAACTTTTCATATGTAACATTGAATCTATTTTTAATTGTATGTGTTATTAATACATTAATTTATCTGTCTCTATGCATGAGAAAACATATGCTGTTTTAATCATAAAGACTTCACAATATATTTTAATCTGGTAGGGTTTACTCCCCCTCAATGCTCCTTTTTTTTTGTATTTTCTTGGATGTTCTTGCTTTTTATGCTGTTCCAAATAAATTTTATAGTCTATTGTCCAGGTCCATAACAAAATATGATGATATTTATATAGTCATTGCATTGAATGTGCGATAAACTTAGAACTGACATTTCTCAATGTTCTCTTTCAACAAAAAAAATAGATATGCTTTTCCATTATTTCAATTCTATTTTTGTGTTTTATGGTTTTTTATGCAGAGTTTTGACATTGCTTATAAGTATTTTATTTTATCATTTCCTGCGATAGATAGACCAATAGAGATATACATAAAAAGTTAAGAAATTTAATGGCATTTTCACCTACAGGACATGTTCATTTGCGTCCTCCCCTTTACCAAGATATTACCGTAATTTCTATATCTCTGCTCTCTCAGGTAACATATTAACGAACCTCAAAAGCAATTCTTACAGAACATAAAGTGTTGGTTGCAGTGAGTTATGATGACATTACTGCACTCTAATGCAGGCAACAGAGAAAAACCTTGTCTCAAAAAAAAAAATTAAATTTTTCAGCAACACGGGGTCATATATAAAGGTCTTAAAATTCAGTACTTGCTCTAGTTCTTCTTTAAGTGTCAAAATGTATATTTGTAATATCATGAAATTCAACATAAACTATATGAACTTTATATATATTTTCATATTTACTCAAATCATCATCATTATAGTCTAGAAGCCCTAAACATCCTGAATGTTTTTAAAACATAAAGAGATTGGAATTTTGATAACCTTAAAATAGTACAAATTTGCTACTCTAACCAAATTAACCATGATGTTAGTATTATTTTCACCAAATAAGTAAAAGATTTAATTTAGAGAACTTGATAATTTCCTCTTGATGGCTTCTTCATTCCAGACTGAATTCCCATGCCTCCTTTCTTGATTTTAGTGGCTGAAAATAATTTTCAGAGGGCTTGCCTGGAAGCAGTCCAGTGCAAACAACCTAGAGAGTGATAGTTCTTCATTTAAAACAGGCTATTTAAGTTTAATTATCCTTCGGCTAATTCTCCAGGCTCCAAACTCATTCATCAGTACCCAAAGATGCAGTACAACAAAATGAAGCATTTTCTTCTTCTTAAAGATTTTTTCATAATAATTTCTTTCATTAAAAAAAGTTTGTTGGTGCCACAATGTGGAAGATTCCATTACTGTGTTCAATTCTTGATCATCCTAGCATCTTGTCATGACCTCACTGTGAGTGGAGTGAATCTTCTCATCTCTTCACCTTGGAATTGGCCATATGACTTCCTTTTGTCAGTGACATGTAGCCAGAAATGGACGAATACTTCACATTGTCCCTTTTTGTTAACTTGTAGCTCTGCCCTTGTCATGAGAAGCATATGCCCTGGCTAGCACATCACACAGGGAGGATGAGAGATACACTAAGTATAAGGAAAAGTTGCTCCACCTGATCCACGGATCTGCAGTCATAGGATGTGCTGCCTCAAGGGACAAGTCTGAAGCAAAGTCACAAAGAGCACCCAAAGTGCACCAGGAGAACTTCACTTGACCCACAGAGTCGCATGCTTACTAAAGAATTGTTGGTTAAGTCACTGGATTTTGGAGTCATTTGTTGCACATCAGTAAATGATTATCTCAACAACTCCTCAAATCCCCAAACTGGATAAAGGTTCCGAGGGTCTTTGGCTGTTGTCTCTTTCACCTTCCAAATCCAATCAGTCATCAAAGGGTTTTTGGACCCTCATATTTCTACAGTGCTCCTTCCTTTTTATTTTCTCTATCACTACTCAAATTCACGCCATATTGTCGCATACCTGAATTAGTGCAATAACCTTCAAACGAGTCTTTAATTTCATTCCCTTTCAATACATCTTTCTCATTGAGAGTGGTGTTTTGTTTGTTTTATTCTCCAAATTACAGATCTTATTATGTCTGCTCTTTGCTTAGAAACCTTAGATTAATATCTTCAAAAATCACAGTCACTAAATCCTTCTCTTTCTCATAATGGATTGTAATTGCAAGTTTCTCTACTGAGTACAAAAAAGGGCCTTAACATGAATGTTTTGAACCATCACTTTCCATCAAACTGTCTCTGTTTCCTTAAAAACAAAGCATAAATTTCTTCCAACAGGGTCTTCATTCCCTGGAAAACTGTTCTCTAAAGTAGAATACACAAAACAACTCACAATGGTATGGAAATAAAACATTCAGAAAATTGTGGTAGATGATCCAAACTTATCTCCACTGTCAGGTTCAGACTATAACCCCAAACTTACCCTCTATCTATCAGTCTTACCCTCCATCATTCTTTCTCTACTCCCATTGACTCCTATTATAATATTAGCCACACTGAACTAACTTCTTTCCTAAACAAGCTATTGCTCTCCATGGTACGGCCCATGAAATTTCCCCTGTCACATGCCATTGAGCCCTTTTGACCTCAAAGTCAAGATAAAGTATTTCACCCTTTGTGAAAATCGCTTTGACATCTTCCTGTACTCCTAGCTATCCCAAGTTCCACTCCAATCCTCTGGATTTCAAAAAAAAATTCTTGTTGTTGCAGTTTTTGGCCAGGGCTGGGTTTGAACCCATCATCTTCGGTATATGGGGCCGATCCCCTACTCCTTGAGCCACAGGCGCCATCCTCAAAAGAAAACTTTTTATATTGATATTATTTTTATGCCTTTTTATATTGGTAGTATTAAATTTACTTGTACCTTAGTATCTCCTGCTGAAGTGTCTCCTCCTTAAAAATAGGAACCTGGCACTTAATAGGTGTAATGGATGTTGGATAGATAAAACTATTCCTCTGAAACCATTTGAGAGATACTTGAGAGGCTTTGATGCAATGCTTTCCTGCTAAATATGATTGTGAAGAGGAGTTTAGTGTATTTTTTTTCCCTAAAAAACCTTTTCACCTCAAAATTGTTTAGAAATCAGAGGATTGATGAAGCTCCAGGGATACCATCATGGAGTAGTATAATTTATAAAATTAAATGAGTTTTCAAGGTAGATATTACACATGCTAATTAATACCATTTTAGGAATGCCTGATTTAATGAGAGACTACTGCACATACAAAAGAGTTTGAACAAATTAGAGTAATGGAAATTGATACCAAAAACGTGAATGCAGTTATCATTTGACCATGCTTATACCAAAGCCATAGTATTCAATCATTTATTTATGCAACCAAATAAAGAAAATAATTTTCAGTTTTTGAATTAATGTAATCATTCCTAGCAAATGTAGGTATTACTATAATAAATTAAATTTATGAAGGAAAAGAAATAGGTATATTATTTAGTGGGTTAAAATAAGCTTGCTGTTCAATGAACACATAAATCCATACATGCTGTTTATACCAGAATTATTACTAAAGTTCAGAAACAACAATAGTACACTTGTTCAGTTACTACCACAATTTGTGCTTCAGAAGACAGAAAATCATCCTTCAACATGATCCCATTCGCCATGTCACTCTGACAGAATGACCCTATTCCTAAGTGCATAGATTCAGGGGCCTGCTTTTCATCTGAAGTGACAGATTTGAAGATAAAGAATAGTTGCTCTTAGATAGAGCATTTGTCAATCAAATCTAAAGTTCTGCATAATGATAAAAATCCACTGGGGGCTTGAGAATTCAAGTGATAAGGGAAGAACCAAGAGAACAGAGGCTCTAGCTCATATTTCTTATCATGCTTGCTTCTGGAAAGGCAAAAAAAAGAGTCACCTAGTTTGGTCACTTCTTTTTCCTGAGTCATTCATATTTCTTCTCCTTTCCTTAAAAACAAAGCGTAAATTACATCCAACAGGCTCTTCATTCCCTGGAAAACTGTTCTCCAAAGTAGAATACACAAAACAACTCACAATGGTAGGGAAATAAAACATTCAGTTTCTTTTTATGTATATTTTATGTTATCCTCTTTAATGCAAATATTGGGTTTCCATATGTTTGTAATAAATGTATATGTTTAATCACAATAATATGTATATTTTTCTAAACATTTAAACACATTGGGGTATACCTATCATCATGGAATATTTAAGAAAGAGTGGACAACATAAACCACTTGCATCCAAATTTAAAAAAAATAGTGTTCATTTGTATTTGTTGTTAATCTATAAATAAGAAATGTATAAAGTTTTGTTTTATCCCAAATGTGATTATTATTAGTGCCTTCCCTTACTATCCTCCCTTAGTCCTCTGACTTGAAAGGCCACCTGTCCCCTCTGTTGTACTCATTTCTTTGGGAGAAGTGGGAGAGTCTACACTCATTTCTAAAACATTCACAACACACCAACGTTTTGGAAACCACAAGTATGTTGGTTTATAGATTATATTACTTAGTATTAACTAACCAAATTTTCACATAAGTAAACAAGTCTTTTTTCTTGAAAGTACAAGGAAAAAAAAACACAAACATTTGATAAACTTGCTATTTTGCCAAGTAAAAGCAAAAACAAAGAACTGACAAAGTTAATACTTTTATCCTGGCATAATCCCATTATCTATCTCATAGAAATGTAAAGGCCATGGCCATCAAACCAGGTCTGCCAATAACAAGCTGGGTAATTCAAGATTATGAATAGGACTACTTAATATATGCCACACATTCACATTATTAATGAGAACTCTGCCCTAAATGTATATTGTACCTGAGATATTATCTCTTTTCATCTTTACTGTATTATTTTCTAATTTGCAAATTATATGTTGCAAAACATACATAATTATATGCTTATATAAATAAATGGCTATAATTACATTACTGTATAAAAACAGTACGCATCAACATTTATTATTGAAAATAAAGGCTTAAATTGTTAAAAGATAAGAATATATAATAAAAAATTGGACACTACAACTCTAGAGAACACAACAAAGATTGAGTTTTAATCTTCTTTAAAGAGCTGTTACATCAATTACTTACCACCATAAACCATGTAAGAATATATAATAACTGGTAGATTATTCTAGTTAAAAGGAAAGACAATTTTTAAAGCTAATTGCATAAATCACTTCTCCCATTAATTGATTCCTGTTAAATTCTTTGAAAGAGAGATTCTGTTTTCTGACTTGCTCCTAATAATCAAGTGACTTGAAGAATACTACCCAGGAAGACCTAAATAACTAAATCCACCTTTATTTTCCAAATGAATCTATGATTTGGAAATATAAAATGGTTTGTGGAATTCCCATAGCAACTTGGTATCAAACTCAGAAGTAGAATGCAGGGAAAATAATGGATAAGTTGTTCATAAATCATATTTACAGACTATAGGCATATTTATAGGCATCATCTCATTGTGTTCTCAAAATAACTCTGGGACATAGGTAATCATTAGGGCACTCATTCTACTGGAAGGGAACTGAATTGGCCAACTTGAGATCACATAGCTGATGAAGGGTAGAGCTGTGTTTACTCACACCTAGATCTTTCTTCAAATTTTACCCTAGCCCAATCCAGTGCTCTTTAGATTTGAATTTAAATAGTGCATATTTACCTCTGACATTCAGTTGTTATGTGAGGTGGAATAAGTCTTTTGGCAAATCCAACTTACATGCATTGGATTCTACAAAGAATGTGGTAACACAGACAGATACTAAATATGAAAATAGTGCTTAATCTCTAAGAACTAATAGTCATCTGTTTATTCATAGGAAAACATAAGTAAGGAAAACTTTAAATATTATTTTTTATATTAAGGAAAAAATTTTTTGAGTAAGACAAAAATGGGATTAAATTGGATTTCTAGACTGCAATTAATTACTTTTAATTTTCCTTACTATCAACAAAATTATAAATATATTTCACATAAAATTAATAAAAACTAAAAAGATATTAGATAGGATTTGTCCTTCCTTTTAAAAACTCCAAGACTATTTCCTGAGACAGTGGCTTAGTCCTATAATCCTAGCACTCCAGGAGGTTAAGGTGGGTGGAACATTTGAGGCTAAGAGTTTGAGAAAAGCCTGAGCGAGAGTAAAGCCCATTTTTAAAAAAAAGAAAAAGAAAGAAATAAAGAAAGAAAGAAAGATTAGCCAAGCATGTGTTTTCCCCACTACTTAAGAGGTCGAAGAAGGAGAATAGCTTGAGCCCAGGAATTTGAGGTAGAAGAACTATGATGAAACCACTGTGCTCTAGAGGGGTGAGAAAATGAGACCCAGTCTCCAAAAAAGAAAAATAAAAAAACTCCAAGACTGTAAGCTTTTACTACTGAATGTTTAACTTATAAAAAAGAAGGTTAAAAGATAATAACACAATGAATGCTATTTTTCAATAAGTAAAAAATAATCGGCACAGAAAGTGAAAAGAATTTAAAAACTGAACTATTATAGAATTTTATGAACAAAATGAATGTTTTCTTATTGTAAAAGACAGTTTATAAAGAACTCATTCTATCTAAATGTATCCTAATTTTTATTTTCTACAGTGGAGGAAGTATTTGTTCAACAAACTAACAAAAGAGCATGATAAAATCTCAGTAATATTTACCAAATGTGTACACTTTCTAGACATTGTTTGGGTTACCAAATCTTTTGTGGCCCACCCAAAATCCAGTTCATCGAGCTCATAAATCATTTACATTCTGAGCATAGGTATTTTTTACTCCTACTCACAGCCTCTTTCCTCCAGTGGGAAATTTTTCATAATGTTTCCAGTGTGTGTTTTTATTCTGTTTTATGTGTGTATATAATGTGAAGCATGAAGTACAGTTAGGAAAAAATGAAAAGATGACATTCTCTTATGTCAACAACCTTTTCTTGAAGTATTGGCAATTAGTACCAAAGATTACTTCAGCTTCATAACATTCAGACAGTTAAAGAAAACCACAATATACAATTGTATACATTGCTGAAAGAGTCAGTCATAAGTTAGAAAGAGCTGTTCACTGTTTATGATTTCAAATTTTAATGTTCCTTTTTCATGGGCTAGAGTGTAAGCAGAAAATGTTTTTGAGTGCTCTTTTAGTAGAACATTCCTGCTTTTCTTGGCCTCATTCTAAATTTAAAAGGCCACAATGGATACTTTACTGCTTATCAGGACCTCATGGAAAGATAGAGAAAGGGACTGGATTAAAGATGGCGGCTGAGTAACAGCTTCCTTGCAACTGGGCACAGTGAGTCTAAGATAAGACTCCAGGCATCTCTGGCTGGTGGGATCTGCCTATAATCATCCCTTTGAGGATACAGGGAGTCAGCAAGGGACTTCTGGATCCCAAGAGGAGGACAAAAACAGTGGAAAACTGGCAAGTGGTTGCACAGCTCTTATGAAGGTCCGGGAGGTGCCAACCCCTGACCCAAGACCCGCACCCACCTGGCCTCCACATGCCATGACCAGGAACTGTGGGAGCTATGCAACACTGTGTCCTTCCTCCTGTGTCCTCCCAGCCTCCACACTAGCCACTCATCTGGTCAGGTACTCTGGTAGCTCTGTGCACTCTAGAGCCCTCCCTGCCTCTGTGCAGAGCCCTTCTCCTGGCCAGAGACTTCTGAAGCCTTGGGCACTCTGTGCCAAAGTCACTGGGCACCAGGGACTCTCAGAACCATGTGCACCACCTCCTGCCCTGTTGCTGGATCTGGGTGTGTCACACACCAGAACTGCTTCCACAACCAGAACTCCCCAGCTGGAGCACCCCCAGAGGAACTACACAGGGTCATTCCCTACAAAGATCCAGCAACAATAGAGTGACCCCCACTGGGGTCCATCCTCAGAGAGACACCTCCCAAACTCTGACGATGGTCACAGGCAACGGTGAAAAACAATCATGAGGAGAAATAAACAGAAAAACTCTGGCAATATGAATAATCAGGGAAGATCAACTCCCCCAAGGATCAATGGGGCAGACACAGCACAAGATCCCATGCACAAATAGCTGAGATGTCAGAAATCAAATTCAGAATCTAGATAGCAAATAAGATCGAATTCAAACTCCAAGCAATAACCCAAAATATAACTCAAGAATTCAACAAATTCAAAGACCAAATGACCAAAGATTTTGACACATTGAGACAAGAAGTTGCATCCCTCAAAGATCTGAGAAACACAGTAGAATCCCTCAGTAACAGAATAAAGCATGCAGAAGAACAGATTTCTGACATTGAAGACAAAGTTTTCGAATGCTCCCAAACTCTCAAA
>CAUYPK010007082.1:0-12861 GCA_963574355.1 Loris lydekkerianus | reverse complement strand
TGCAGAATTCTGTCTCTTTTTCTGCTAAAATTGCCTGCAGAAGACAGGTTGTTCTGAGTTCAAATGTCTTTGCTGCTGGAGGTTTGTATTCGATTACCTCTCAGAGTAGGCCCTGACCTGGAAGCTTTCTGGGTTTGTGAGCAGTGTCAGGCAAATCCTTTACTCACGGGTGGCCTCCTCTGGTTGCCCAGGGAGACAGGATGTGTGGCTTCAGAATATCTAGAAGTGAGCCATTTTGCTGTTTAAAAAAAAAAAAAAAATGACTGTCGATCCACCTCCAGGAACTGCTGCTCTGGTGTGGGCACCCAGCCGACCCTTCACTGACCAGCCACAGTTTATGCTCTGTCCACACCCCTTGAGAGATCATCCAGAAATCCAGACTTCTGGGGGACAGTCCTCCAGATCTGAGAGTGGGGGTGAAGGAGAGTGCTCTGAGCCCAGAGCTGCAGCCCACACAGTTTTGTGCCTGACTGCACCACTGCCAGAAGACAGCCGCCACTCTGCATCTCTGAGAACCGCCACTCTGGAGCATTTCCCTTCTAGCCGACCGTCGTCTCCTCGCTTCTGTGCCCCAGAGACAGCGCAGCTCAGGGACCGAGCACCCCACAAGAAATCACCCAACAATCCGGACTCCTGGGGGGCAGGCCCCTATATCCCCGAGATGGAGTGGGAGGGAGTGCTTGGAGCTCAGCGCTGGAAACAGGGAAGCTTCAGCTTCACTCAGTTTTATGCCTGGCCGTACTGCTGCCCAAGTAGGGCTGCTGCACTGTGCTGCAGGGAAGTGCCGCTGAGAGGTGACTCCCCTTCAGCCGAGTGCCCTCTCCTCAGTAGTAGCGATTGGGGGCACTGTCTGCTGTCCTGGAGAAATCACCCAAGAATCCGAATTCCTGGGGGACAGGCCCTGAGACCCCCAAGTGAGAGTGGGGAGGGAGCACTGGGAGCTCAGCACTTCAAACAGGGAAGCTACAGTTTCGCTCAGTTTTATGCCTGGCCGTATTGCTGCTCAGAGAGGGCTGGTGCAACCTGCCACAGGAAAGTGCTGCCATGGTGTGACTCCCCCTCAGTCGAGTGCTCTCTCTCCTCAATCCTGTGCCTCAGAGTCAGCGCTGATCAGTCGCCACTCAGGCTCTGTCCACACCCCTCAATAACTCACCCAAGAATCCGAACTCCTGGGGGACAGACCTCCAGACCTCAGTGTGAGTGGAGAGGAGTGCTGGGTTGCTGTCAAAGATATTTAAAGTTTTATACAGTTTTATGCCTGTCAGGGGAGCGCCATGGTACCCTAGTAGGGGAGGTAGTTCCAGTTTATAGAAGGTCACTCCCGTGAAGTGAAGTGGGAGGGCCTTTAATTTCTGCCCTTTTGTTTGTTTGTGGGGCTCTTGAGCTGGTCTCATGGGGGAGGGGGGACTCCCGTCTGCTTGGTGATGGATTTTGTACCTTTTGTTTGCATCCTTGTGGTCTCAGCTCGCCTCAATGGTGTTGATGTGCGTTCTTCAACCTTCTCTCTTGGTACAGCTTGAATCCTCCAGGTTACTTACTAAATTTTTGTCCCTTAACTCTCCTTCTGGATAGGAGCCTCTGTGGAAAGCTGGCTTCAGTCTGCTATCTTGTCTCCCCCCCCATCATTGTTTTATTTATCCATTAATAAGTTGATGGACACTTGGGTTATTTCCACATCTTGACAATTGTAAATTGAGCTGTGATGAACATTTAGTACAAATGTCCTTATAGTAATATGATTCTTTTTTTTCTTCTGGGTAGATATCCTCTACCCTGTTTCCCTGAAAATAATACAGTGCCTTATATTAATTTTTGCTCCCAAAGATGCATTAGGTCTTCTTTTCAGGGGATGTCTTATTTTTCCATGAAGAAGAATACAGTACACATTTATTGTTCGCTGTGTCCCGTCCATTCTGATCCTCCTGGTCTTGTACACACATCTGTGAAAGTCTCCTCCTCTCTCCCGCCCCGTGCTCACCACTCACTCTGACCTCCACTCCGCCTCCACACAGCAGTGACGTCAGGACTCCGCCTAACAATACTGCTTGCTAGACGCCAGTCGGGGCGACCCTAACAACCAGTTTACGGTAAATTAATTTTCCAAGACAGAGCTGGGGGGCCTTATTTTCGGGGGATGCCTTATATTTCACCCAGAAGGAAACCTGTAAGTAGGTCTTATTTTCAGAGGATGTTTTATTTTCAGGGAAACATGGTAGTAATGGGGTTGTGGGATCAAATTGAAGGTCTGCTTTTATTTCATTGAGAATTCCCCATACTTCTTTCCAAAATGCTGTATCAGTTTGAAATCCCTCCAATCATACCAGCATCTGCAGCTTTGGGACTTTGCAATGTGGGGTATTTTTCTCTGGGGTTATGTGATATCTCAAGGTGGTTTTAATTCACATTTCTCTGATGATTAGGGACAATGAGCATTTTTTCATGTGTCTCTTGGCCTTTTCTGAAGAAGGTTCTATACATGTCCTTGCCCAGTGAGAAATGGGATTGTTTGCTTTTCCCTTGTTGATTAGTTTGAGTTCACTATAGATTCGTGTCATTAGCTTTTTGTCACATTAGTAATGTCCAGATATGTCCTCCTATTCTGAAGATTGTCTATGTGCTTTAATTGTTGTGCCCTTTGCCGTGCAGAAGCTTTTGAGTTTGGGCAGGTCCCATTTATTTATTTTTGTTATTGCTATAATTACCAATGGACTCTTCTTCACAAAATCTTTCCCAAGGCTGATATCATCAAGAGTTTTACCCACATATTCTTCTAGAGTTTTTTTATCATTTCATATCTGAGACTTAAATATTGTATTCAGCATGAGTCAATTTTTTGTCAGTGGTGAGAGGTGCAGGTATAGTTTCAGTCTTTTACATGTGGCTAACCAGTTCTCCCAGCACCATTTATGGAATAGTTTCTCTTCCCCAGTGTTTGCTTTTGTTTGGTTTATCAAAGATCAGATGGCAATATGCTTCTTGTTTCATCTCTAGGTTCTCTATCTTGTTCAATAGATGTAGGCCTATTTCTTTGGCAATAGCATGATGTTTGGATCACTGCAGCTTTGGGACTTCATGATGTGGGCTATTCTCTTTGGGGGGAGGTGACATCTTAAGGTGATTTTGATTTTCATTTCTCTGATAATTAGGGACACTGAGAATTTTTCATGTGTTTGGGAACAAATGAAATAACCTGAAGTCTGATAATGTTTTGCCTTCAGATTTTTTTTTTTTTTAATTTCTTAGAATTGTGTTGGTCATTCAGAGTTTTTTGTTGTTGTTGTTTGTTTTTTTGTTTTCTGGATCCATACAAAATGAACTAATTTTTCAAGCTCTTCAAAGTATGATGTTGGTGTTTTAATGGGAATTGCATTAAATCTGTAGATCACTTTGGGGGAGTATAGGCATTTTAAGAATGTTGATTCTTCTCAGCCATGAGCATGGTGTATTCTTCCATTTGTTAGTATCATTTGCTATTTCTTTTCTCAGGGTTTCATAGTTGTCTTTGTAGAGATTCTTCACATACTTTTTCAGGTGTATTCTCAGGTATTTAATTTGCTTTGAAGCTACTGAGAAAGTAATTGGGTTTCCAATTTGATTTTCAGCTTGATTGTAGTTGGTATATATGAAGACTACTCATTTCTGGACACTTATTTTATATACCAAGGTATTACTGTATTTCTTGATCACTTTCAGGAGTCTCATGGTTGAGTACCTGGGGTTTTCTCAGTATAAGATCATATCATCTGAAAAGAGCAAAAGTTTGACCTACTCTCTTCCACTGGATACCCTTGATATCTTTCTTTTGCCTGATTGCATTTGCTAGAACTTCCAGAGCTATGTTGAATAGTAGTGGCAATAGTGGATATCCTTGTATGTTTGGTTCCAGTTCTAAGTGGAAATACTTTGTTTTTCTCCATTCAGAATAATGTTGACTGTTTTTTATAGATGGCTTCTATCAGTTTAAGAAATGTCCCATCTATGTCTACTTCCTTAAGTGTTCTTATTAGAAAAAGATGATTTATTTTGATAAATGATTTTTTTACATCTATTGAGAGGATCACATAATCTTTGTTTTTACTTCTGTATATGTAGTGAATTATATGTATGGATTTTATATGTTAAGCCTACCTGATCATGATGCATACTTTTTTTCAATGTGTAGCTGTATTTATTTTGCTAGGATTTTATTGTGTATTTTTACATAAAAAATTATTAATAATATTGGTCTGTCATTTTATTCTTGGTTTTTTGTATCAGGGTGACATTTGGTAGTAGAAGGTATTGGCGAGGATTCCTTTTCTGTGTTTTGGAACAGGTACTGCATTAATGGTATGAGCTCTTCCTTGAAGGTTTGGTAGAATTCTGGTGTAAAACCATATGGTACAGGACTTTCTTGTGTTGGAAGATTTTTTTTAATTGTTGTTACATACAACAATTGCTTGATATTGGTCTGTTCAAGAGTTCTAATTCTTTATGATTAAATATAGAAAGAAGGTATCTCTTGTTATTTTCCCAATTTTGTTTCTGATTGAGGTTATTAGAGATCTTACTTCTCTGTTTCTACATAATCTGGCCAAGGGTTTATTAATTTTACTAAACTTCACAAAGAACCAACTTTTTATTTCACTAATCTTTTGAATAGTTCTTTTGTTCTCAATTTCATTTAATTTTGTTTATTTTATTTTATTTTTTCTTATTAAATCATAGCTGTATACATTAATGCAATCATGGGGTACAATGTGCTGGTTTTATATACAATTTGAAATATTTTCATCAAATTGGTTAAAATAGCCTTCATGGAATTTTCTTAGTTATTGTGTTGAGACATTTATATTCTACATTTAGTAGGTTTCACATGTATCCTTGTAAGATGCACCATAGGTGTGACCCCACCAATTACCCTTCCTCCACCCATCCTCCCCCCACCCCTCTGATCAAACTAAAAAGTTTATGCACAACCAAGAACATAGCAAGTAAAGCAAGCAGACAGCCCTCAAAATGGGAGAAGATATTTGCACGTTATGTCTCTGACAAAGGTTTAATAACCAGAATCTACAGAGAACACAAACATATTAGCAAGATAAGAACAAGTGATCTCATCTCAGGGTGGGCAAGGGACTTGAAGAGAAACTCCTCTGAAGAAGACAGGTGCATGGCCTACAGACACATGAAAAAATGCTCATCATCGAGACCTGCACCAAAAGAGAAGGTTGAAGAACACACATCAACCCTGCTGAGGCAAGCTGCAACCACAAGGATACAAACAAAAGGTACTAAATCCATCGCCAAGTGGACAGGAGTCCCCTCTCCCATGTGAATGGCTCACAGTACTCCATACAAACAAGCAAGCAGAGTTCAAAAGTCCTCTCATTATATGCAATGGGACAGACCCTCTAAAAACTGGACCTACTTCCCCTACTAGGGTACCATGGCACTCTCCTGCCAGGCATAAAACTGTATAAAACTGTATATATTCTCTACCTGCAATTCTGAACTCCCAGCACTTCACTCCACTCTCACACTGAGATCTGGAAGACAGTCCCCCAAGAGTCTAGATTCTTGGGTATTTTCTCAAGAGGTGTGAACAGGGCATGCACTGCTGCTGGTCAGTGCTAATTCTGCAGCACAGGAGTCAGGAGAGGACAGTCAGCTGAGAGGGAACCATAGAGGGTGGTGCCCTGAGGCACAGAGCAGCATCCATTTTTTGGCAACAATAGGGCTCACCCTGGGTATTCTGGAGTCACACCCCATCTCTCTGGGCAACCAGAGGAGGCTGGGCATCTTCTCCAGTGGCAGCCACCAGCAGAAAGGATCTGGGATGGAAATGCAGGCCCTGTGAGTAAAGGTTTGTCCGAGGCAGTATCAGCCTGGGTGGAGTGAAGGGACTAGAATATGATGCACGTGCAGAGCTGGCAGATTACCAGGTCATCCTGACTCAGAAGACTGCTTTACTAAGCCTAAGACCACCCGGCCCTCAGGGGATCATTAGCTGAGACAAAGGAGGGCAGGCAGAGGCTAGAATTGACAGCTAACTGTGCTGCTGGAATATGAACAGCAGCTAAGACCAGGCAAAGGCACAAACAGGGCCTGAGGTGCAGGTTCTGTGAACTCTAACAGCCTCTCTTCTGCAGGGGAAGATAGCTGGGACAGAAAAAAATTCTGTGAAATTGTTCTGTTACATCAGCAACATCAATCAGGGGTGGGGCTGAAACTGAGTGAACAGCCCCATCCTTCATTAAGCACCCAAGGTTGTCAGGCCTCAACTCCCCTTGAAGGATAGTGGCAGAGAGCAGAAGACTGGCTGAGGAGACATAAATCTCCCTGTGATTCAGGCAGGTGCAAATCCCTAGAGTAACTGCTCATTGGAGGCAACTGGGTCACAGACCTGCAAGGTTATCAGTGACTGGGTGTGACAGAGGTGCAAGGTGGAGAAGGAGGCATCAACCTTCCCAGAATAATCTATTTGCTGGGTGGGTCCTCCTGACCTCATGGAGCACCAGAGCGAGTCATATTTGAGATGGCAGCATACCCCTGTGATCTAGTTGCCAGAGACCTTTTGAACTCTCCCACCTGAGACATGTGCTGACTGAGACAATTGATTTTGGCCTGTTGAACTGGGCCAATCCCCTGAGGACTAGACAAGTGGTACCCTGGGTGTGTGGTTGTGGGAAGGTTTGATTTTCCTTTTCCAATTGTTGCCTGTGGGGAGTGGACTGACTTAATTGCTGGTATTTCTCCACAGCTGAGACTTCAACCCAGAGTAACTGATTCACTAGGGTCGGACAGAGACCAGTTGAAAACAAGACAGAACCACTTAGTCCCACCACACTAAGCAGGTCTTCTTTTCTCAGGCTGTAGCACTGTATGGGTCCTTGCAAAACTCCAGGGGAAAAGGTACAGGCACCAGTCCCAGGTTTGGGCAAAGGGCTGGTTAATCACTACTCCTGGAGCCCACAACCCAACTTTTCTTTATCCACTCATCTTGTCAAATGATGTAAAACAATCATGGGATGGAATCAGCAGAAAAACTCTAGTAACATGAATAACCAGAGTAGATCAGCCCCCTTAAGGAAAGATATGGCAGATGCAACTGAAGATCCCATTCATAAACAGATGGCTGAGATGTCAGAAATTGAACTCAGAATTTGGATTGTAAACAAGATCAATAGAATGGAGGAAAAGTTGGAATTAGGAATTCCACGAGCAATTCAAAAGTTGTCTCAAGAATTAAATACATTTAAAGACAAAAATCACCAAAGATTTTGACACATTAAGCCAAGAAATAGCAGCCATCAAAGATATGAAAAATACAGTAGAATCCTTCAGTGACAAAGTGGAGCAAGCAGAAGGGATTTCTGACATTGAAGACAATGCTTTTGAATGTTCCAAAACTCTCAAAGAGGAAGAGAAATGGAGAACAAAAATGGATCATTCTCTCAGAGAGCTCTGGGATAATTCAAAGAAAGCTAATATCTGCCTCAAAGGAATCCCTGAAAGCAATAAAATGGCTTCACAAGGTACAGAGGCTCCTCTCCATAAAATTATGAAAGAGAATTTTTCAGACATGCCAAGAGATTCTGAAATTTTGATAGCAGACAATTTCAGAACCCCAGCAGGACTCAACCCGAATAAGACATCCCCCAGGCACATCATAGTTAACATCATTAAAGTTAATGTGAAGGAGAAAATTCTGAAAGCAGCCAGACATAAGAAATCCATAACCTACAAAGGGAAAATATTAGAATGACTTCAGATCTCTCTGCTGAAACCTTTCAAGCCAGAAGAGGGTGGTTATTGACTTTTAATCTCCTAAAACAAAATAACTTTCAACCCAGGGCCCTGTATCCAGCTAAACTGAGTTTCATTTATGATGAAGAAATTAAATACTTTAAGGACATTCACATGTTGAAGAAATTTGCCATACCTAAACCAGCTTTTCAGGATATTCTCAGACCTGCCCTCCATAATAACCAGCACAATCCTCTACCACAAAAGTAAACTCACTCAGAAACTTTTGATCAAACTCCAACTTCCACAGTGGTGAAAGGATTAAAAATGTTTACTGGACTTTTGAAAAGCTCAATACCCAAAATTATACCAGGCTTATCAATATTCTCTATTAATGTGAATGGCTTAAACTTTCCTCTAAAGAGGCACAGGCTGGCTGACTGGATGCAAAACTCAGGCCAGATATCTGCTGCATACAAGAATTTTACCTTACCCTAAAAGATATATATAGACACAGGGTGAGGGGATTGTCATCTATGTTTCAGGCATATGGAAATCAGAAAAAAGCAGGTGTTGCAATTCTATTAGCAGATACAATAGGCTTTAAACCAACAAAAGAAAGGAAGGATAAGAATGGACATTTCATATTTGTTAAGGGTAATACTCAATATGATAATATTTCATGTTTCTGTATCATTTTCCTCTCCCTGTGTGCAGCCTATAGGCTCACTAGAAAAGGACAGTATTAAGTGCTGTATGATTTACCATCTCAAATGTCTGTGATTAGTGGAGATCTGCTTTACTATTCTGCTAGGTGGGGAATATTGGGAGGCATTTTTCAATGAGAAAATATACATTCCACCCAGTCACCATACCTGGGAGAGTGGCTCCACCAACTGACATTGTTCCTTCAGTCCTTCTTTTTGTTCAACAGATTTACTTCAGCTTCATGTGCAGTATTTTTTTTTTTATTATTTTATTGGAAGCTTTTTTTTTTTTTTTCATTCTGCAATGCAAGGTCATTAGAGAAATTTTTATTCATCACTTACTTAGCATACAACCAGAGTTATGTTAAGTAGATATCATGTTTCTGTATTGGGGAAACTGGGACCAGATTCTCTAATAATCTATGTGAAGAGAAAAAGTAAAGGAAAAGGTATATGTGCTTTACTAAGTGTTCTGCAAGGACAGAAACAATACTGCCTGATAGGCTTAATCTTTCTGCAGTAGATGAACGTCCTTCAGCCTGATGATGTCTTTTGAGCTCTACCACCAACTTCTCTGCACAAGCAAGGTGTTTCAGAACACTCTCCTGTGTTATGGCAAAGTTCATCCCAGTTTTCTGGGTTGATTCCTAATTTTCAGACAAAAAGAACAAGTGGCCTGTCTAGCAGGAAAAAGGTATTAGCTTCCAAACAGGAGTTTCCTTACTTCAACTTCATCTTTTGTTTTGCCCAACTCATATCCTACTAACTTAAGAATCCTTCGAATATTGATCCAATAATAAGAATAATAATCATAGACATTAGACTACCTTAAGTATTTTATAAATGTTAAATATTTTATAAATATTATCTCCTTGAAAGTATTATCCTACTTGTACCAAAGAGAAAATTAAAGAGAAGTATCCATCTCAAACCATTAAAAAAAAAAATAAGAGCTTAGGGTGGTGCCTGTGGATCATAGAAGTAGGGCACCAGCCCCATATACCACCAGTGGTGGGTTCAAAGCTGGCCCCAGCCAAAAACTGGAAGAAAAAATAGAGCTCAAAATTTAAGTAAGAGAATCATTGAAAAGCAGTATGCCCCCACACAGATTTGTCTCAGGAGAAGTACCCCCATGAAAGCTTTATGCCATGTGGAAGTATGGGATTGGAAGTGCGACAAATAGTGCCCATCACAGTGATGCAGTGTTCTCCTGCTTAGGGCAGGACAGGAACCCCTATTTCTCAGCCAACACAGAAAGCAGTAGCATTACAGACCACCATTGTCAAACACAAACAGGCTCCCTCATTCAAAACCACAAAAGGGTCAGATGCCTCAGCAAAGTTCAGGACAATTTCTGCCTATACACCTCTGGCTAATTGTGCCATACTTCCCCAAACCCACCTTCCACAAGATGGGAAAGCAGCATTTAAACCTCCTAGACTAAAAACTCAGTAGGCTTCCATATTGGATTCCTCCCTCCCTGCTGGAGGTTCTTTTCCTACTTCCTTATCACTCTTTCTATTAATCTTTCCCTTTCAATGTACTCTATCCTGTTGGTTATCTGCATGGTCTGTGGTTTCATTATTCCAACTCATAGACCAAAGACGGGGCATAGAGAGAAATTTTCACAATGAGGGCAATGCCTACCGGAGCTGTGAGAGCAATGCCACTACCAAAAGTCTACACTAGAGTAATGCCCAGTGGAACCGTGGTAGCAAGACTGCCACCAAGACCCCACAACTACAGAGATGCCAGTGTGCAAGACCAACCACACCCCAGCCAAGGCATAGACACAGGACTGCCCAAGGCCTTTAGGACCCATCCTACACACCAGGGTGCAGAGGATGCTGGAAATAGAGTCAAAGGAGATTATTCTGGAGCCTGTAGACCAGTGGTTCTCAACCTTCCTAACTGCCATGTTGTTAAAAATAGAACAAAGGGGTGGTGACTCACAGGTTTAAAATCACTGCTTTAGACTCAATGTCTGCTCTTTTAGGTTTCAGACTTGTGTGGGCCTGTCACCCCTTTTCTCTTCCCTATGTCTCCCTTTCAAATGGGAAGGTATACTCTATGAGTAGCCCACCATCATATCTTGGAAGGACATAGCTTGTTTGCATTTCACAGACTCACAGACAGGACTTTGTACTTTTCAGCTGGTGCTGCAGGGACTGAATACTTTGTGGCCATGAGTATGAAAACAATGTATTTGTATGTCAGAAAGGGATAAGATTTACAGGCCCAGAGGTGCAATGCTGTGGTTGGCATGTCTCCTCCAATACTCATATTCAAACTTAATACCCAATGTGGCAGTATGATGGAAGGGGGGTTTAAGTAGTTACCAAATCATAAGTCTCTGTCCTCAGGAATGGATAAATCATTCATAGATTAATGGGTGCATGTTTTAATGAGTACCATAGGAAGGGAACTGGTGGCAGTGTGAGAAGAGGAAGAGAGACTTGAGCCAGCACATTATCACAGTCAGCCTACTCACCTTGTAATGACCACATCCCTCTGGAGCAGCACAGAGAGCCCCCACCAACAAGAAGAACCTCACCAGCTACAGCCCATAACCTTGGACTTCTTTGTCTCCACAACAAATCAATTCCTTTTCCTTACATATTAAAGAAATAGATGAAGAAGCAGAATAACATGCTTACATGTTATAAGAGCATACTTGAGAGAGGGTGAAGACAATATGGCTGACTGAAGCCAGCTTTCCACAGAGGCTCCAGTCCAGAAGGAGAGTTAAAGGACAGAAATTTAGCAAGTAACCTGGTGTATTAGAGCTGCACCAAGAGAGAAGGTTGAAGAACGCACATCAACCCCACTGAGGTGAGCTGTGACCCCAAGGATACAAACAAAAGGTACAAAATCCATCACCAAGCACATGGGAGTCCCCTCCCCCATGAGAATGGCTCAGAAGACCCCACAAAAAAACAAGCAGAATTCAAAGATCCTCCCAGTACATTCTATGAGAGAGACCCTTTAAAACTGGACCTACCTCCCCTACTAGGGTGCCACGGAATTCTCCTGCCAGGCATAAAACTGTATAAAACTGTATATATTCTCTACCTGCAATTCTGAGCTCCCAGCATTCCCCTCCACTCTCACTCTGAGATCTGGAGGCCTGTCCCCCAGGAGTCCAGATTCTTGGGTGATTTCTTGAGGGGTGTGGACAGGGCCTAGGCTGCAGCTGGTCAGTGCTGATTCTGTGGCATGGGAGTGAGGAGAGGACGGTCAGCTGAGAGGGAACCACACCGGAGTGGCAGTGCCCCAAGGTGCAAAACAGCAGCCGTTTTTGGCAACAAAAGTGCTCACTCCCGGATATTCCAAAGCCACACCCCCATCTCCCTGGGCAACAAGAGGAGGTGAGGCATCTTCTCAGGTGGCAACCACCATGGAACAGATCTGGGATGGAAACGCAGGCCCCATGAGTAAAGGATTTGCATGAGGTGGTACCAGTCTGGGTGGAGCACAGGGACTAGAAAACGTATGCACAGACCAAGGAAATTCCCAGGGTGGGGCTGACCCAGAGGACTGCTTTACTGAGCCTAAGACGCACCTGGCCTCAGGGATCATCAACCTATAGACAAAGGAAGGCAGAAGACTAAAACTGACAGCTAACTGAATACAAACCTGCAGGAGCTAAGACAGGGCCTGAGCTGCAGGATCTGGGAACTCAAAACAGCTTCTATTCTGCAGGGGACTTTAGCAGGGACAGAAACAAATTCCCACAAGTTGTTCTGTTCTGTTCTGTCAGTAACATAAATCAGGGGCGGGGCTGGAACTGAGTGAACACCCCCCATCAAGTGCCCAAAGTTGTCAGGCTTCACCTCCCCCTGCTGGATAGAGGCAGAGCACCGCGGCCTGGCTGAGCAGAAATAGATTTTCTTGTGATTCAGGCAGGTGCAAGCCCCTGGTGTATCTGTTCAGTAGAGGCAACTGGGTCACAGCCCTGTGGGGCTATCAGTGACTGGCTGTGACAGAAGTGCAAGGTGGGGAAGGAGGCATCAAACTTCACAGACAAATCTATTTGCTGAGTGGGTCCTCTTGACTTCATGGAGCATCAGAACAAGTCATATCTGAGTTGTCGCCAGATCCCTGTGATCCAGTTGCCAGAGACCTTTTAAACTCTTCCACCTGAGACAGATGCTGACTGAGACAATTGATTTGGACCTTTTGAAATGAGCCAATCGCCTGAGGAATATTCAAGTGGTGCCCTGGGTGTGTAGTTGTAGGAAAGTTTGATTTTCCTTTTCCAATTGTTGCCTGTGGAGAGCGAGGTGACTTAATTGCTGGTATTTCTCCAAAGCTGAGACTTCAATGCATAGAAATGGTTTCACTAGTGTCAGACTTTTGAAAACCTCAATACCCAAAATTTTAAGACTTATCAATATTCTCCATTGATGTGAATGGCAAAAACTGC